>OX336389.2:1485898816-1486106906 GCA_946902985.2 Meconema thalassinum | reverse complement strand
GCAGAGCCGGGAATCAAACCCGGGCATCAGGCGTGTATAAGAGGCTGCACCGTTCATCTTTGATAATAATAATAATAAATTTGCATATTTAATAAGAATATTTTATTTTACATGGGCTACTAGAAGTGATAACAGGAAAGTTAAAAATGTAAAAATAATAACATTAAGTTAATAGATCAAAAAGTATTATTAAAAATAATAGCCTAATAATAATGTTATTGGTTTACGTCCCTTTTAACTACTCTGGCTTTTAGAGACGCCAGGGTGCCGGAATTTTGCCCCGGATGGGATCTTTAACGTGGCAGTAAATCTACTGACACGGCTCCCTTGCATTTCCAGCCGACTGCGCCAGGATACGAACCTGCAACCTTGGGCCCAGCTAGCGAGGACGTTACCGCTGAGCCACGCAGCCAGCCAGGTAAAAAAGTGAGCTGTCACGAAAGAACAACATTATTATGATAATTAATAATAATAATAGTAGTCTACTAACTTAATTAGGACCACTTTGGCTTCGTGAATTTTCGGGTTATAAAATTACGCTGTTGACATCGAATATAGATTTAGGTATTAGCAAGTCATTTTTGAAAGCCTTTGTCTGGAGCGTGGCGCTCTATGGAAGTGAAACTTGGACTATTGGAGCAGCAGAAAAGAAGATAATTGATGCATTTGAAATGTGGTGTTACAGGAGAATGATGAAGATCAGACGGGTAGATAGGGTTAGAAAAGAAGAGGTATTAAGATGAGTGGGAGAGGAGAGATGTTTCTGGCGACTGCTAATAAAGAGAAGAGATAGGTTAGTAGGACACATACTAAGACGCCCAGGAATAGCAAGCTTAGTTATGGAAGGAAGGGTTGAGGACAAGAACTGTAGGGGTAGACCAAAATTAGAATAAAATGTTAAACAGATTGCCTCGGATGTAGGGTGTGGTAGCTATGTAGAGATGAAACGATTAGCTCAGGACAGGGAGTGCTGCATCAAACCAGTCAAAAGACTGAAGACTCAAACAACAACAACAACAACAAAATTACGCTTCCAGTCCGATTTTAATTCCTTACGATGGAGTAGGCCTCCTTGGAATTGCGAGGTGTCTAGCCTCAGTGGAGCCTAGTGCTTCTTTTGTTCTGGCCCTTGGCGTCTCCTAGCAAGCGAAAAGCGCTGACCAATCATAAGCAAATGTGTTTGCCGCTGACACGTTGCAGGAATTCGACTAACGATATTGTTCCATGAAAAGCTTTAACGAGCAAGTAAATCTAATTTATTTCCTTTTTTAACTTCCTGAGTTTGAAGTTGAAAGGATTTTTACTTTCTTTGTAACTACTAATTTACCGTTTACTCTGCTTAGGATATAGGACTGGGATTAGCTGTTGTTTTAGCACCGTGTACTTGGGTGAGTGTGGATTTTTGTCAGATAATCGTGTGTTATTGCGATGGCTGTATTCGTGTGTGCCGGCTCCGTGGTCTTGGGGATTTGACTCATACCGCCGGGATCGATTCGCAGCTCCGTCAGGGATTTTAGAAACTGGCGTGAGGGCTGGAAATGGGTACACTCAGCCTCGTGAGGACAATTGAGTAACTGTCCAACAGTGAGGTAACGCCCAGGTCAGGAATACCTAGATTAACGAGCGAAGGGACTCGGCGTGGTGACCATGCATCACCTCAAAATCTGAACGTTTCTTTTTAAATATTAGTGTATTTAAAAGTCAGGTGAGGTTTGGGAAAGAGGTGGCCGTGGCCTTAAGTTATCAACCATTCCGGCATTTGCCTAGAGTAAGAGTGAGAAACCACAGAAAACCACTTCTAGGTTGGTTGAGGTGGGAATCGAACTCACCTATTTTTAGTTTTTTGTCTCAAAAGGGTGAGCGCACCCCATTCCAGACCTCAGACCAAAACTAAATTTCTTGGTAGAGCCGGGAAACGAACCCGGACTTTTGGGTTGATTACCAAGAATCCTAGCCTCTACACCACATGGTGGGATTATCGTGGACAGATTTCCTAATCCTAGTTACCATGACAAATAATAATAATAATCTATCCTAGTCTACCCTTTATTAATCCCGTTTCCAACGGCTGGCGTCGAGGATGAGATGCGATGAAATTTCACGTGGCTGATGGTTTCTACGGCCAGATGCCCTTCCTGACGTCAACCTCACGAGAGGAGTTAATGAGAGATGAAATGAATGGAGATGAATGAAAGTTCAATTTCAAGTAGTTCCAACGTTGGATACCTGATGCCACTGTCATTGTAACCCAGTGGAACTTGATAGAGCGTTTCTAACCAAATAACCTACAAATTTAGCTACACACTACCAATTATTGTAGTGGAAGGTTCTTTTACATGCCATAAATCTATGACATGGGCCTGCCAGCTTTACTTCCCCTCCGAAGGAAGGCATACTGAAGGATTTGAACGCTCTTAAAAATCCGACGACTTCGGACGGGTTTGAGCGCGATCTTGGGCACTGCCGATCAGCATGCTACCGAATACGCCACCGAAGCTATTATCATCTCCAGCACTGGCGTGATTCCCAACAACTTAAAGGAATCGCTCACAGAGTTGAAATTAGACCCAGGCCTTTTCAAGCTGATACAGACAACAGTCATACTTTATGTACCTGTCGCGTAGTAAGGCTGTGCTTGGGTCATCAGGCCTGAAGGAGTGGGGGAAAAGCGTAAAGCTACTACTGAATGCAGTCACCAAGAATTTGCTCCTTATGATATAGGCTATACGGAATATGGGATTGTAAATGTTTTCTTTCCAGCAAATATGCTGAGAATGTGTAAGCGCACGCGCAAAATAAATAATAATTATATTGATACAGTTATTGGCTTTACATCCCTCCTGCGGCTTATAGAGATGACAGGGTGTCGGAATTCTACCCCGAAGGGATCTTTAACGTGTCAGTAAATCTACTGGCTCTCTCACATTCAAGCACTATGACTGCGCCAGGATTCGATCGTGCAACCTTAGGAACTGCAAACGCGGGAACGTTACCATTGCGTCATGCCAAGAAGTTACTTTCGACTTGACGTTAGGGCATGAAAGTGCTGCCTAGCGGTTAGAAGAAAAATCACTCTAACCAGTGGCTCAGCCTAGAAAATTGAAATCTGGTCTGAGGTCTGGAACGGGGTACACACAGCCTCGCAAGGCAAAACTGAAAGAGGATTCGATTCTCATCTGAGCCATCTTGCAAGTGGTTTTCCGTGGTTATAGCCATGGCCGCCTCCTTCCCAATCCTCATTTAAATTACAAATACTCACACTAATATAGGCATTACAATAACACACGCTATCAGACAAGTTCCACACACATCCAAGTACATCGAACTACTAGACCACGATGTCGCAAAGTACCTAAATCAACAACATCACCATCATTTTATGTTACTGTACTGCAACACCATACGTTTTATCCCCGTATACTTGAGTGTGTGTTTTGCATTTGTGTGATAACCTGGGTGCCTGAGGTGACTGTAATTATTAGTGTCGGTAATTGGGTAGGAGCCTTTAAAAAAATCAACAGGATACCTTTTCCTTGACACATGTGGTATTGGAACATGCCAATAAATTGACTTGGTCGAAAGAACAGCCATTGCCTTAACATTGAGAACAAGGATATTCTCAAATTCAAAATCATTACGATTTTCAGTGTGTGAATTGCTATTAAAGATCATCGTTAGTTTGATGATGGTTGTTGTTGATGTTGATGTTTTAAGGGGCGGAACAACGAGGTCATCTGCCCATAATCGTTAGCTTACGTGTTCCTTTCGGTTATAAATACTGAATGCGGGCTACAAGGGAAAGAAGATAATAATTGAAACAAGTGAACCATGATAGGTTTCAAGTCTTTGATATGGAAATGCAGGTATAATAAATTACGCTGACGGATCTGAACAATAGTTGTCTAATATTCTGAAGGAGAAAACATTAAGAAATGTTTGGATATTACATTATCTCCGGTTCTTGTTTTTATCTTGGACTAGCTCTTCGTACCCGTCGTTGTCGGGTTTGCTATTTAAGGGAAACAAATAGACTGGTGACAGGAGTTAGTGAAGTTATGGCTAAACTATCGAACCCTGTTTTGGCAACACTCATGTATTTTGCAATTTGTACCCAGTTCATTGTTCTGCTTAGAATTAGGTAGTTTTAAGAGAGGACACTTGGGGTCACAAAAATGAACATTAAACAGCTCATAAGAAAAATAAGCTATCAACCAGCACGCAAATTCCTAAGAAGGATGTTTTTTAGCAATATTTGTTGGCTTTTGGCCTTCGTTGTTTAGCCATACGGCCAGCTTCAATGTAATTTATTAGCCTACTTTTCACATTTTGCAAAAATGAGGAAAAAGTCGACTTATGAGATCGATCCGGGAAAATGTGTGTCTGTCTGTCTGTCCTTCTGTCTGTCTGGCTGGCTGTGTGTCCCCCCCCCCCTATCAACTCCTAAACGGCTGCAGCAATCAAAACCAAATTTAGTATGAGTAAAGATGTGCACCGGAATATCTCACGTCCATATTTGAAAATGATGTCAGTGCTACCAACTGCTGAAAAAACGCACTAGAAATTTGAGCTCCATGTTGGATATCTTGCAAGGTATGCATGGGAGCTATTCCAAAATTGGCACGCATGTAGATAAGGCTATTTCAGTTTAATTTCCAGGAGGCCAACCATGACAGTGTTGCCAAAATAATTTTAAGCCTTCTGATAGGTCCAATGTTTAAATGCATATAACTTCTACACTATCAATTGGATTTCAACCAAATTTTGTATGTAATATATGTACATAAACAAATATAACTGAGCGTATTCTTAAGAGACACCAGGGCTGCCAACTGTTAATAATTGCTCTCTCTATTTTTTAATCCAAATACCAATATATCAGAAAGTATTAAAGCCAACAGCTTTAAACTATGAACACGTATATTCTGACATTTTAGAATAATTTGGAGTAACTTATATACGTCAGTTCTACCAACATGATTATAAGCCTGATGATAGTATCAATTTTTAAATACATGTAACTTCTATACTATCAGTTAGATTTCAACCAAATTTCGTATATGCTATGTATACCATAACGAATATGACTATAAGTATTGATAAGAGCAATAAGGGCTGCCAACTGTTAATAAATATATATTTTTTTACCCTAATATCAATATATCAGAAAGTATGCAAGCCAACAGCTCTATACTTTGCACACGTATAGCACCTGACATTCTAGATTAATTTGGAGTAACCAACATGATTCTATGCCTGCTGGTATGTCCAATTTTAAAATACATGTAACTTCCATACTACCAAATGGATTTCAGATTATTTCTGACCAGCACAAACATGACATTGTTGGCAACATGCTTTTACGTGTGCTGATAGATCCAGTGTCTAACTGCATGTAACGTCCATTGGACTTCAACCAAATTTTGTATTCTGTACCTGAAGAGATGGAACTAAGAATATATTCAGTCACCAGGGCTGCCAACTATAGTGCTCTATTAGGCTACATTATACCAGGTATATTTTGAACTAATTAGATATTTTGATATTACCAACTTAATTTCGTCATTATTCTAGATAGGTTCATATTCTGTAGAATAATCATTGGCATGAAAAGTAGGCTGTATAGTTCTTCACGGAACGTCTTGTTTTTACTTGTATTATGAGTCTTGTATAACGTAATAATCTAATGTTATTGGTTTTGCGTTCCTTTAAACTACTGAGGCTTTTACAGGAGCCAGGGGATCTCCAACGTGCCAATAAATCTACTCACACGGCTTCCTCACATTTGCGCATCCTCAAATGTCAACTGACAGTGCCAGGATTCGATCCTTTAACCGTCGGGACAGCAGGCTAGAACGTTTCCGCTGCGCCACGCAGCCAGTCTTGGTATGATGAGGAAAGATGATTGTAATGCTCATAGAAATTGAATGGGCTTACAATTAATAAGAAGATAAATACATCCATGTCCATGGCCGGATTCAAACCAGCAGTTGAGCTCGAGTTTCAAGACCAACCTTTGCCTTTTACCGATGACGCATGGCAGCATAACATTTCGTCACACCACTATCGGTGTGAAGAGATTGACAACTTGCTGCTGCTCGGGTCTGAGCTGCGTGAACCTGAGAGGAATGTGCATCGTGGACTATGAGTACTGCTCGAGTCTAAGCTGCGTGAACCTGAGAGGAATGTGCATCGTGGACTATGAGTAGTGGTGTTGACGAGTGATGAGGTTTCTCCGTCCGTGCATAGTACAGAACCAAATGCATTGGTCGGCGACTCACTCACTCATTCCTAATACCACGGTGGTTTGAGCAACGGCCCAATGTAAGCAGTATTGGAATGGAAAGGAATACCATATATCACGGTGGGCTGTTGACAGATCCTTCTCTTCTCGCCCGACCCTTCCCTGCTCTTTCCCCCCACCCCGCAAGTTCATAGAGCTTGGACCCGAGCAATACACTATGTTACGACATGTCACCGTGTGATATTCTCAGATCAGCAAGTTCTCACACCTGGTATTGCGATGACAAGAGAAGGATACAGATTGCGCAATTGGCTTGCTGCAGGTAATTGATAGTTCCTATTAACTCCCCTCATCTCTCTGTATAAAAATTCACTTTGTAGCGTAGTTTTATTGTATTGCTGCATTCTACTTACATACGAATGTTGATGCCATTCGCTCCAGCAGTACTGACGCCAAATCAAAACATACCAACATTCAAACTGAAGATGTATTTGGTCATTAAACAACTCATCCGGGATAAATAAAAAGTTTCAGCCAAATATTCCAAATGTTCAGAGATGATAACACATACTGACAAGCAATAGTAAATAAAAAATTGATGGGCATGAAATTAGAGAGTATATTATTATTATTGATAATAGTATTATTATTATTATTATTAGACTATTATTGCCGGCCATATGGTGTTGGGCAGCGCGCCTGACTCACACTCGCCCCGGGTTCCATTTCCGGCTCTGTCAGGGATTTAAGAAACTGACTTGAGGGCTGGAACGGGGTGCACTCAGCCTCGTGAGGACAATTGAGTAATTGTCTGACAGTGAGGCAATACCCCGGTCATGGAGACCATGATTGACGGCCAGAGAATTACGGTACTGGACATTACTGTTTCCATGATATTTTTGTTACACGTTTCTGTTTTCTATGCATCTATCAAAGAATGAATAGAAAGTTGACACTGAATATTAATGCAAATATTGGTGGATTAAATTAAAACTGTAACCAAGTTTTAAGCACTCGCTATTTCAATACATATAAAATACAGAACAGGAGAACTACCTAATTAAACCGTAATTTTATCACCCTTAAACATTTCATATTATGCATGTTACATAGGGACAAGGCAGCAGCTTCTCGCCCTGGTGGACTAAGTTTGATTCCTGGTTAATACACATTTCAAATTGTACTTTAAATTCAAAACGGCAATAGTTGCCGCTGTTTTTTATAGTCTCATTTCTCTAGGAATTTAGGAAGCATATGGGCTGCAGTCTTAACAGTGCCACCTCTGGATCTGCCTCCTGTTAAAGTCAAATCAACAGCTACTTCCATGGTCGTCGCGCTCACAAATACGCTATCCTAAAACATGCGTGAATGTGGAATACGGTATTATTATTCCGGTGATGAACATACTAGGCTTAGGCCGAAGATTCCTGGGTTCGATTCCCGGCCAGGCTCGGAAGATTTTAATCTCCAGTGGAATTATCTGACGTCTTAAACATTAATCTCATCCCCGACGCGCAGATGGAGCATAACAACAAGAAGTTCCGTGACGAACTCAAGAGCCTACTTTTCTTAAAATTTAAGATTCATGCCAGTGATTAATCTATATGGATCAATCTAGAATAATGACAAAATTAGGTTGGTAATATCGAAATTTCTAATTAGTTCGAAATACTGTATACCTGGCATAATGTAGCCTCTTAGAAAACTACAGTTGGCAGCCCTGGTGACTGAATATATTCTTAGTTCCATCTCTGAAGGTACAGAATACAAAATTTGGTTGAAGTCCAATGGATAGCATGGACGTTACATGCAGTTAAACATTGGATCTAACAGCGCGCGTAAAATCATGTTGGCAACAATGACATACGTGTATTTGTCAGAATTAATCTGAAATAATATAATCTATTGTTGTCTCAATTTTGAATGAAATCCATTAGTTAGTATAGAAGTTACAATCATTTTAAAATTGGACCTATCAGCAGGCTTAGAATCATGTTGGCAGCACTGGCGTAGGCCTATATTAGTTACTCTAAATTTATCTAGAATGCCAGGTACTATACGTGTGCAACGTTTAGAGCTATTGGCTTGCATACTATCTGATATATTGATATTAGGGTAACAAAAATAGAGACAGTATTTATTAACAGTTGGCAGCCCTGGTTACTCTTAAGAATCGGCATAGTCATATCTGTTATAGTACATATAGCACACACGAAATTTGGTTGAAATCCAAATGATAGTATAGAAGTTATATGTATTTAAAGTTGGACTTCTCAGCAGGCCTAGAATCATGTTGGTAGCACTGACGTATATAAGTTACTGCAAGTTAATATAGAATGTCAGGTACTATACGTGTGCATAGTTTCAAGCTGTCGGCTTGCATACTTTCTGATATATGGGTATTTGGTTTAAAAAAAATGAGAGCATTTATTAAAAGTTGGCAGCCCTGGAGGCTCTTAAGAATACGCCCAGTCATATCTGTTTATGTACACATAGCACATACGACATTTGGTTGAAATCCAATTGATAGTGTAGAAGTTATATGCATTTAAAATTTGGACCTACCAGCAGGCTTAGAATCATTTTAGCAACACTGCCATGAATGGCCTCCTGGAAATTAAACTGCAATATTATTATCTATACGTGTGTCAATTTTGAAAAAGCTCCCATTCATACCTTCCAAGATATCCAACATGGAGCTCAAATTTCAATTGCGATTTTTCATCAGTTGGTAGCACTGACATCATTTTCAAATATGGCCGTGAGATATTCAGGTATAGATATTTACTCCTACCAAATTTTGTTTCGATTGCTGCAGCCGTTTAGGAGTTGATAGGGGGACACACACACACAGCCAGACAGACAGAAGGACAGACAGACAGACAGACAGACACACATTTGCCCGATCTCATAAGTCTACTTTTTCCTCATTTTTGCAAAATGTGAAAAGTAGGCTAAAAATAAATAAATACAATTAGCCTATAAGGGCAAAGGCCTCCTGTTTGCACAAGGACGAGCTCGTGTTTTTAAAGTGTTATTATAAGGATTTTGTTATTTTATGCAAAATTGGCGTATGTTAATATTAAATTACTTAATGCAATTTTATAGCAATACCAATAATAATATTAACAATAATCATTATTATCAGCACTATTATTACTATTTTTATTACAGTATAACCCAGGATAAAGAATATGACTTATCAATGAGCGACAGAGAGAGAGGAGGGGGGGGGGGGGGGGGCTGACTTCAGCCCCAGGGCCCGTGGCGGCTCTCCACGGCCCTGGTTAGAAGACCCAGAACTCGGAACTATGGTGTCCCTTGTCTCAAGGCCTCCTGGTAGTGTAGTGGCTAACATTATTGGCTGACACCTGTGAGGTTCGGGTTATAGACCACCTCGTGGTGTAGTGACTAGCATTTATGGCTGTCACATGTGAGGTCTGGGTTATAGACTACCTCGTGGTGTAGTGACTAGCATTTATGGCTGTCACATGTGAGGTCTGGGTTATAAACTACACATACAGCATAACGCTTTTAGATACTGTATTTACAAATGGAGTACTGTATTATGTTCTTATGTTCTCTCATCTCCAAGTTTCGTCACTTTATACAGTGAGGGCATTCGCTATAGAACAGAGCTGCGCAGAGGCCAAGCCACGGACAGGTCGCAATGACTCACCACCAGATTTATAGCATGTGCCGATCACAACAGTGGGTCGGGAAGCCCTGGATGCTGTCATAACATGTATTATTACCCTTTTACGAATTGATTGCCGGCGGTCGAGATGGGAACTATTCCTTGTTTACTTGTGTCACACGTCAGCCTTTGTCGTTGACAGGTAAAGTTGCACGAGTGGGATATGACTCCGCTCCAATAGCCTCAGTTATCGTTTGACTGTCCGTGGTGACATGAGCTCCTGTGATGCGCAATGCTGCTTGTCTTATGTGCAGAATGAACTCTTGTCATCGCTGTGTTCCTGGCTTCGTCCCACGGGGCAGCTGCTATAAATCAACAACAAACACTGGCGCGGCCAGGCTCAGTGGCAATCAAATGTTGAACGGGTAATACATACGCAGCTGGCAAGATACCTTAGTTGTGATAATTAAGACTTGCTGTGAAGTGCTGTAGCCTACCTCGTATTCCGTGAACATTGTTAGGTATAGAACAATACATCGAATTATCCTAGTGGAAACTTATCTTCTCAAGAAGAAGTTTGCAGTAAATTTGTTCGTAAGCTTCAGCGCCGTGCGATTTTTACTTGTGGGGGAACCTCCAACAAAAGGTATACAGAAACAATCCGCGTACTGTGGAGGCTCTCGAGAACGAAATAATAATATCAGTGAGGATGAATTACAGCGAGTGTACCAACACTTCCTACTTTAGTGCAATGTGTGTTTAGAAAATAGACAGTATTTCCAGCATCTACTCTGAAACTCATGTAATTATGATTATTAAAATATGTTAAAAAGTGTAAATGTGTTAAACTAGTTGAGCACCACGTTGCTGCTAGCGCCAATGCCTTGCTCGACACGCTGCTACACACAGTGCGCCGGGCGTCACACGGCGCCTGTGAGGTTCCGTTCTATAGGGAGACCAACACTGTACTAACTCTTCGTACCCGTTGTACACGGATTTGCGTTGTAAGGGTAGCAAATCATAGCGTTCGGGAGATTGGTGACAGTGGTTAGCTTAGTTATGACAAGACCATCGAGCCTTGTTTGTTCAACACCCGTGCAATTTCCCAATTTATACCCAGTACAATATTCTCCTTAGAATTAGGTGCTGAATGAAAGAACACTTGCAGTGAAAAAAAATAAACATGAAACAGCTGATAAAAGGAATAAACTATCAGCCAGCATCCGATTTCTAGAAAAAATACGCTTCCTTTTTCGAAATACGATTTGGCTTTTGGCCTCTTTAAACCATGCAGCCAGCTCCAATTTAATGCATTTTTACTAATGTTTAATAAAACACTTCTCGCACAAATGGGAGACTAAATTTGCATGACTAGTTTCATTCGTGATGTCAGACTGTGAGCAAGATCTAATAATGTACAAGGACGAACTTAAGTAGCCATCCAATTTACCCCCCCCCCCCCATTTGTGTGAGAAATATTTTATAACGTGTATAAAATTTCAAGTAATTTATTTCAAGCTCTAGGAAATTAATTGCAACTCCCCCCCCCGTCCGCACCCCGCCCCCCCCCCGTCCACCCCCCCCCCCCCGTCCGCCCCCCCCGTCCGGCCCCCACCCTCGGCCCCCCCCATATACTGTAATTGGGTACACTCGTGCTGACCGACTGACAGGCGCGGATCTGGAGTGTTTGGCTTTGGGGGGGGGGGGGGGGTCACAGAATCGAAATTGTTAAGAAAAATGGTATCACTAACAACGCAATCACAAAATAACCACACGTACAAAACCAGACCAATTTTTTTGCAAGCTACATGGCTTAGAAATTTGATGCATTTAGCGCACCAAAAATATTCGTACAAATTGCAACGGCGTGTTTTGCGACTTTTACATCAAGCGTCGCGAAAAGTATCAAGGCGCGTTACAGTTTCAGCAAGTCGAATTGGTACCGACAAACGGAGAAAGTCACAGCTTAAATTGCCAACCAAGCTTGCAGTTTGGACGTCGGCAAATTTTTTTGGTGCGAAAAAAAGCCCCAAATTCCTATCCGTGCATTGCTGCACATTCATCGTGACATAACTATAGACATCGATTCGGTAATCGCAAGGTTTGCTAAACAAAATAGACGAGTTGATTTTGTTATATAAATAATCTTTTTTATATAACAGGTATGAAGTTGTAAATATGTACAGTTGTAACAGAACATAATAATTGCAATAAAGATATTTTCAGTATTGAATAAAATGAAGAAAAAAAAACTGTTTTTCTGTTAAAATTCGTTAAGTTTTATTTGTCTGGTTATTGTGTTTTCGTTTTTTGAGTTTGCAAAAAAAAATTTGGTCTCCGTTGGTGGGGGGGTCATGACCCCAGTGACCTCCCCCCCCCCCCCTTGAAACCGCGTCTGCCGACTGAAAAGCTTCTACAGTGAGGTCCTCCTCTATAAAACGGAACCTCGCCGAGGCCGTGTGGCAGACAGATCGCGTTGAGTTGCAGCCAGATAACTAGCATGTACCGATTACAAAACAACTGGTCGGGAAGTACCGGATGCTGTCATAGCATTGATTACATACGCAGCTGGCAAAATAGCCTACCTTAGTAGAAATAATTAAGACTTGTGGTGAAGTACAGTAGCCTATCTCGTATCCCGTGAACATGGTTAGGTATAGAACAAAACAACAATTTTTCCTACTGGAAACTTATCTTCTCAAGAGGAAGTCTTACAGTAAATGTGTTCGTAAGTTTCAGCGCCATGCGATTTTATCATTTTAAATGATTATGTCGACTTCGCTGAGGTCTGGCGTTAAGTTACGATGACGGGACGAAATATACCGAGAATGCACTGAGGTGTGTGAAGTCATAGTACTGGTTGAGCTTCTTCCTTTCCCCACGCGCTCCAGTGAGCGTGACATCCAGCCAGCTACCTCCTTTGACCTTGGTTTACACTTGCCTTTTTTTCTTCTTTTGTTAACGGACTTTGAGTTCACGCAGCATTTGTAGCATTTAAAATGATATAAAGTCGAGTCTTTCAGACTAACTATCAGTGTTTTTTTTACTTGTGGGAGAACCTCAAACAAAAGGTAAACAGAAACAATCCGCGTACCGTACTCTGGAGGCTCAGTGAGATGTGTGTTTAGAAGATGAAGGACAGCATTTCCAGCAACAACTCTGGAATGCATGTAAGTAATGGTCATTATTAAGTACCGTACGTTAAAAGTGTAAATGAGTTAAATTAGTTGGCCGCTATGCTTTTTAGAATGCAAACACATTTGCCATTGATAACACAAATGTTATAAATATCCGTATTGATATATGAATTAAAAGTTTAAATTTTACGCCAGTGTCTCACTCACGCTGATACAGTCCGCCACACGGCCCCTGCGAAGTTCCGTCCAATAGAGAAGGATCGCACTATAATAATAGATTACAGAGGCAACACTGGAAATTGGCTTCTAATATTGCAATTGCTCTCTACTGTCTCAATGAAATAGAAAGAGATTTTCAAGAAATTGGCAACAGAGAGGAAATATGACAAGATATAATCCAATTCAAAACAGTAATCAACAGCCACATTTTGCTGAGAAAGTGAATACCACGCAGGACCAGTGAATCATGGGCTGAAGAACGGAGGAACATTTTCAATGCCAGATAACTTAAAGGAAAAGGTAGGAAGCTTGTAGTTTAACGTGACCGTCAATCGCGAGATCATGAGCCACGGGACCTCCTTTTTACGTGGAATCCGAACCACAGGACATGGCATTTCACTTCGAAAATCTCACATGCATTGGCCGGGAATCACCAGATAAAGCAATTTTGAAAGAAAAAAAAAACAATATTATCAGCTGAGTAAGTGCTATCGCGCTCTACAGGGGCATAACAATGCACATTGGAGCACTTCAATCAAACCAAATACGGATTGACAGGGACTTGAGCTGTAATCATCTGGCTGCCCTGTCCTCATCAGTAAGACCTGGAAGTTCATGGAAAATCATATTTGTGCATAATTTTGCATATTTTGGTTGTGTTGGCACAATGCATCATATCTTTCTCATTTGCCTGTACCCCCAGGGGCTCACATCTAGTGGGACGTGGATTGGCGACCACGGGACCCCAGCTGAGTCCGGCATTGCTTCCACTTACTTGTGCCGGGTTCCTCTCCGTCTTCTTTCCTGTCGACCTCACTTGGTCAACTCTTGTTCTCTTCCGACCCCGACGGTATTAGGGTATCCGAGGCCTAGGGAGTCTCTTCTTTTCCCACCTTAATTGGCCCTTGTCTCATCTTTTCTGATGCCCTCCTTCTGCGAGGGGTCAGCCTTCTTTTTCTTCTCCTGTTATCTCCTGCCTTCTGCTCATGGCCCTCAAGGAGGCAGGGTGTATGTAGCCCCACCACTTATGGTGCACCCTGGATATTGCTACACCCTCAGGGGCTCACGGCTGGTGAGTTCGGGAGTTGGCGACCCCGAGGGATTCCTGAGCTGGGTCCGGTTTTCCCCCTTTTATCCATTACCTGTGGGGTGGACCCTCTCCTCTTTCACTTTCCTATCTGCCTTTCATGGCTCTCCTTCCTTCCAAGCCCCTCAATCCGTATTCTTCGAGGGTTGAGAGCATTTCTTTTCCTCCTGTCCTTTATTTGCCTTATTCTCCTTTTGTTTTCCATTTCTTCTTCTAGTATATAAGTTAGTAGTTAGTTTTAGTTATAGTTTACTTTTCATTATCATCTTCACGATCACCCAAACCATTTGGGGCCGATAATCTAGATGTTAGGCCCCTTATCATAATCATCATTTGCCTGTTTAAGTGCATATCTCTGCTTTCGTATTGTTTTGAAGTTTTTCTTTACTTAATGTTCTTAAAGTCGTATATTTTGATTCGGACTCCGATCGTCTCGTGGTTGGTTACTCAAAACCTGAACATTTCCTTGTTATTGAGGAAGTTTTTTCACCTCCCTTCAATCACCCAGAGTATTTGTATCATCTGCTAAATAGTAGTTTGTAACTTACTGTCTGTGAGGAAGAACCGGATTCTCCAACAACTGAAATACCTTCATTTCTTTCACTTTACTACCAGTTCACAGTAGGGATTCAAGTTATGAATGACCCAAGAATTTACAGAACTATTACGTGGACCTATTATCTCAAATTAATTCCGACCTTCAGTGAACTGCCAAGCTGCTTATCGTCAACGACAGCAAGCACGGAGTTATGGTTAACGACGTTGTCAAGTTGTGAAATTTTGTGAAATCATTTGGAAGTGAAACTTTCTTTACCGACAATAGTGTCCTTTAATGTAAAATTTGTGAAACAAATGTAGGAATTTCTAGAGGATTTTCAGTGACTCAACATTTGCAAACAGCCAAACATAAGCGGAATGTCGTAAAAAAGGAAGAAGAACACATAAATTCAGCCCTTGTTAACAAGAAGAAATTTCAGGAGATTATCACAGAATAATACTGAAATTATTTTCAGTCCTTTTTGCAAGCTAATATCAATTATTTTTATCCAGCATTCACTATGTAAATATTGTAAAAAAAATACTTTAAAAAATGCAATGTCTATAACTCGTACAATTGTATATCAATTATACTTAAAAATTATCATAATTAAATAATTATTGATGGTCAACACTGCGTGAAGTTCCATAAAATAACATTTAGAATGTTTCTTAGTCGGGATATTTTAAAAAGATGTACGGTAGTTATTTGTCAGTCTGTTCATATTTTCTTTACATTCAAAATAGAAACGCTAAAGAATACGGAGTGATCGTAATTGCTGTAGTTATTTCATAGTGCATATTTATTGAAACGTGATGCATATTTGACCAATAAATAGTGCATTAACTTCCGGGTCTTACTCACCAGATGTCACCGGGGAGCGGATTTCTATCTCTACATACTGTAGTATAAAACTAACAATAAGTCCTTGTTTCTTGGATGTAACGGGTAATCTTGAGAACCACTGGGCTGGATTTTGATACGGTTTTCACCATTCTGTAAAGGATTCCTCGAGGAAGGTTTCTGTAGAAAAACATTCATTTATGATCAAAGGAAGCCGAGCAGTAACGATTTCAGTTAATTGAGCCCAAGAAAAACCTGGCGTCTGTGCGCATTTTAAGCTAACGTTGGGTAAACCGTTAAAAATCTCTGTATACTATGATGAATGTAAGAATTGTTCAGCATGAAAAGTTCTACGAGAAAGTTCGCGACAGCATATCTCTATATTTAATACATCGCCCAAAAATCAGTCGAAATTTAAATTACTACCTTCGGAGCGCTAGCCTCCGTGCCTTAGGCGGCAGCACGCCGGCATCTCACCGCTGGGTCCGTGGTTCAAATCCCGGTCACTTCATGTGAGATCTGTGCTGGACAGAACGGAGGCAGACAGGTTTTTCTCCGGGTACTCCGGTTTTCCCTGTCACAATTTCATTCCAGCAACACTCTCCACTATCATTTCATTTCATCTGTCATTCATTTAATCATTGCCCCAGAGGAGTGCGTCAGGCCTCGGCAGCTGGCACAGTTCATATCCTCGCCGCTAGATGGGGGCTTCATTCATTCCATTCCTGACCCGGTCGGAGACTGGAAGCAGGCTGTGGATTTTCATTTTCACCTTCGGAGCGAGTTAACGAGCTAGCGAACGAGCCTATCACCCCAGCCTCGGCCAGCATCAAACTATCGAGTAGTGTTGAGCTAAGACTTCAGAGATGAGTAGCCTATATGTGCCGGTGTTCACCTCGGCTTTTCTGAATTGCGTCTGGGACGTTCCGTCCGTGCGCCTTTTAAACTTACGCTGGGTAAGCCGTTAAAGATACCTGGCGAAGCCGGGGCGGATTGCTAGTTTACTAATAATATTAATGAAATAAGTACATTTCTATTTAGTTATTTTATTGAAATATGGACTTATATAAGGACTTAAGTTTACAAAACACTGTAATTTCTATTTTAATATCCAAATTCAAAGAAGCCAACAAAGTAGATCTACTTGAAACATAACGTTGCACTTCTCATTTTAATATCAATATCTTTGAAGAACGAGCAATCTTTTATTCTCTGTTACTAAAACAGTGGATTACAAAAGGTTCTTGTAAGCGCTGGAAAGTGAATCTTCTCCTAGTGTCTCTAAGGACAGATTTATATTAACTGAAACTGCTTCACATCAGAAGAGGTAACGGGGGCACGTTTGGCTGGGGTTAAATCCAACGTTAGGCTAACTTTACATTTAAATCTCCACACAAAATTGCAGCTTACTTTTCCATTGCTTCATATCTAGGGTTCTTTGAAAGTAGTGTCCATCGTCATTTTTGACACACCTGCAACTTTACTGCTCGGATCCAAGCTCTGTGAACTTGCGGGGTGAGTGGAAGGTCCTGTCAACAGCCCGCCGTGTAATCTGGAATTCCTGTCTATTCCCATACTGCTAACATAGGGCCGTTGCTCAAACCACTGTGGTGTTGCGAATGAGTAAGTCACCTACCAATGTAATGTATTTGGTTCTGCTACCACGCACGGACCGGGAACCCAGCACGTCTGTCACCATCACTCCTCATAGTCCGCAATCCACATTCCTCACAGGTTCACGGTGCTTGGATCCGAGCAGTAGCTGTACCTCGATTAAATATTTAACTTGTTTCTCCATTATTGACAGGACAGTTAATTTTTTTTATTTTCTAGCCAAAATATGGACTATAATGATTTTAATGACTAAGAATATGGAGCATAATTACTGTATGTGCTAAGCGTCCAAATACGGAAAATAAGTACTCCACTTCTCAAGTCCACCTGCCATGGTTCGTCAAGACAATACAAAATATAATTACGTTTAGTTTCCTAATTAGATATGTACCTGGCGTCCCTGAGCCTTTTAAGCTAAAGTTGGGTAAACCGTTAAAAATCTCTATATACTATGAGTGTACATAGAAACCCGTTCCCTGGATATCACAGGGTTTTCGTTAATTAATTTTTAGTGTAATAATAATAATGATATGAGTATTTCATTCCATTTAACTACTAATGTTGTGGGCTTTTCGTTCCGTTTAACTGCTGTGGTTTTCTTTTACAGTTACAGTAGATCCCTGAAGGGTATAATAGGAGAGAACTTTACCGCTGGGCCACGCAATAAGTCACTGGGAATTGAATCTTGGATCTTTGTGATTTGAGTCACAAGACCCCGAGACCACAGACGTTTCTGTAGAATACACTGTCAGCATCATGTGCGGTAGGAAAACACGCCACACAGTACCATAAACTAATAACATCAACCCTCAGGGACAAGGAAAGGTTGTTCGCAACGAGGAGCATGAACATACCCCACCGCCGTCCTTGAGCTTGGCCACCCAAGACTAATTGCAAGCGTTAAGGGCGGAAGTCCGTCGGTCGGTAAACAAAAACATTTACTGTATTTGCTTTGATTCATAAAGTATGGTGAAAAGATACGAGTGCGCCGTCTATTAAATCTGTTACAGAAGTTGTTCTGGAGTTGAAACAAATCCCCCATGGGCTCACAACTTGTCGGACGAGTCTAGTTCACATGTTCCGGGACTCCTTTTATTTGTTCGACTCGTGTTATGTTCCAAGTGCGTCTTTCATTATCCCACTTTTAATAATTTTATTAATGTAGCCAATACCGACAGCAGTGGCTACGCTGGTTAAAACGCAGCGATAGTTCAAGTGGCCAAGCTCTCTCTGACTCGGTAGACGCATGGGTTCGAGCCCCACCGTCGGCCGTCCTGTAACATTTTTAATGAGTCGTTGAACGTGGTGATGACTATTGTGGTTCAATAAAACAAACATGATATGAATAAATAATATACACTGTGGTGTGACCTTACCTGTGATAGTGTAATATAATAAGTTGTTGAGTGCCAGATTCCTATTTAAGATAGTGAATCGAAATTTATTGATTTAACCTCGGCTATCAGCAGTAGAGTCGAGAACCACTTACCCGGGCCGTAGTGAGACAAAGTCATCTAACCAATCCAGTATTTAATCAAGGAGTATGATTGCCTTAAAGTACTAACTACAAGAAAAGTTACAGTCATGAAGTTAAAGAAAATGAATTTATTATATGCAAAACAAAATACTAATAGTTACAAAAAAAGAATTTAATTTACCAACTGCGGTTTAATTATTTAAAAGAAAATGAATATTAAAATGAATTGAAAGTTAATTGAAGTTAAATTATAATAGAGACGATAGTTTTATTGAATTGTTGGCTCACCCAGTCGAAGATTCGTCATATTTAAGAAATGATCGATGATCTCGATGTTACGTCGCTTATGTTTAAAAAAATGATGTGATATCTCATTTACTATGAAATATCCTCATTAAGTACGTTGCCATCTGTAGAAAGACTCTTGATCAGGGATATAACCCATTATGTATTGATATAGATGTCGGCAAGACATCGTTCAGTGTCGACTCTCGGTGCTCAGTCCATTAGGACCCAGAAAGCAAGGTTACAACTTCCTTACTTCATTGATAGCTATAGATCAATGCGTCTTTTTTCGGAGTCGCAGGTACTAATACTAATGACTTCCTTGTCACGTGGTGTCACAGCTTCCCTCTCTTATTAGCCTTCTCCATTCTTGACTCATAACTTGCAATATATATTGACGCGTATATACCGTAGAAAATGGCGTGTTGGTTACACCATAGTGGGTTTCTAAGCATCTCAGGAAAATGACGCAGTTTGCCGTGGTGAAATTCTTACTACGTCGTTCAGTTTGTGACGCACAGGGTTAGTCCATATCGCCAGTCTTGTTGCAATATATAATACTTCGTCTCTTTACAAGTAATTGTTAATAAAAATCTAATTGAATATAATAATCAAAACCGCTTACAATTATCTGATATAAAAATCATCTCATTGATGTACTAATTAATAAGAATAATAAATATGATAATTATAAATGAATAACCCTATAAATATAACCGCTATGGGATCGAATCGTTACAATCGCCCCTGATATAAATAATTTAAAATAAAATGTAACATTATTTGTATCACTACACATCCTACACAAATGAATACAAATGTAAATATTAATACCCCCATAACGACAACATACAAATAATACCCTTCAACAATACATAAAAATATACAAGAACATACTCTTTTCACTTTACATATTTGTACTATCATTTCTCATTCTTCCAAATGTTCATAATGTTCATTCTTCTTTATGTATTAAACGAGCTGTAAAAAATATACATATAAAATGCCCTTCACTTTTATTTTTGACATATATGTCAACGCTGCACTCGTTTATATTTCGGTGATCGTATGCATGACATACAATTTTGGCTTCATCTCTTTTGAACGTAGTTTTTGTATATCAGTCTGGCGTAGAAGTACATTGTTGTAATACCAGCTGATTAACCCATAATAACTATTACAGCACACGATAATAGGATGCAAACAATACAATATTCCTTTCGTCTTTATAAAGGGATTACTCAAATGCAGTAAAATTTCAATAATTGAAGAAAAAAATAACTTAGCAAGATACCTAAGGCAATTCCAATTTCAGTGCATATGTCATACATGTAAATATTTCCCCAAATACATAATGACATCGAAATACCTCAAAGCAGTTCTTAAACAGTTCATTTAAATATCCAAGTTACTACTCACCTGCCTTCGTGGCTTAATTCTTTCTTAGGCCACGGCCGCCTCCTTCCAAATTAATACTTCCTAAGTCTCCACGACTTCTTAACTTCTCATAAAACCATAATTCCTCTTTACTACTTCTCGAAAACAATAACTTGGATTTTCAAAATCACCAATAAACATAAAATCTGACTTCTCGTTCACTTTATAAAATTTAACTTAGCGTCAAGATATAACTTTACCGTAACGTCATTCCTTACTTACCATAACAAAATGATTAAGACTTGGACAAAATACTACTCAATACCTGAATTACGTATATCACTAAACTATTTCACAAAAACACATGACAAACTCCTCGGAATAAATATTTCGTTCCACAAAATATTAATGCTCTTATACTTTGAACTTAGTCTATTCATGATTTGACTTTTTGCTGAATGCCTATAAACCCCCCTTAGTTTTCTCTCAAAACTCTTAATTAAGTACCGTGTCCTCCAAACACCACTTCCTACTTGTTCTGACCGCCTGGACTATAGCTCACACTTGCTATACCAGAATCTCTCAAAACTCATCGTGACATCACACGTCACATACAAAAAACCTCCCCTATTCGTGGTATAATCCCACATCTTCTTACTGTTACAGGTCACCTCTTACTGACCAATAACACATTAAATTTCAGCTAAAAAAAAAATCTTACATGCTTCGACTAACTCCTTGGAATAATAACATCACACTTAGCTTTCCTAACTATTGTCTTCCTAAAATAATGACAGTGTTCCAGTTGATAGTTAATAACACCGACACTCCTAATTCGCAAATATTCTCCCATAATCACTTCATAAAGCAAGTCGTGAGTTATAACACAGTTCAGACACTCTCTGCTCTACCAAATTAACTGCGTAAATTACACCTGCCTTTAATTGAAACTTCATTATTACCCCTTAGGTATACTCACCTTACATTACTAACTTATTCTTGTCTTCAAAATATTAAACTTATCTTTACTAACTCCGTATGACATAAATAAAACTTTAATTTCCTGTCTACTAAAAAAAATGATTTACTTTTAAAATCCTCAAAACGTCGAATTATAACAAATTCCTTTCAATATTAGTAAATATTATGTCAACCTTTTAATTATAATTATTATCTTTACTTTTACCTGTGTAGGACAACAATCTACCACATAATTAATTCGTTATTATTCATCAGTAACTTTTTACTAAAAGTGGTTTAGCTCAATAACAAGCCTTGTAATATCTTTAAAACCTGCGTAACTGTAACTCAAACTTGGACCATATTACCTTTGTAATCACTTATTACCTTGTGTGCATACATCCATATATACTTAAAAAAAACTCCCAACATTAACTTCACGTAGTCCCGTAGACACCATAAAAAATCTCATTGCTCAACGGAATATACCTTGCTGACCTACTTCATCCTCCAAAAACTTCCTCCAACCTACTTCATTTGGCATCTTACCAAAAACTTAAAACCACTTTGCTCAACGGCATTACCTTCGTTGGCCTTCTACTTCAAACTCACGTCCTTTTACGTGAAAATACACACATACACACACACATATCTGTCACCAAGTACCAGATGCCCTAATCATGTTACTACTTCCTCATTTCAACCCGATGTTGGTTAATTCATACAACGCATTACCATTAACAATTCTAAACCACTTATAAATTTCTCAAAATATATCCACTGATGACCTCGCTGTCCTCAAAATGAAACTTCTTTATTAAATCAATACCTAATTCTTCAACTCATTCGTTTTATTACCACTGTATCATCTTATCTTCACTCACTTTTGAATTAAATCTTCATTACCATTATATTCATAATTATGGTTGCCATAATAATTATTACTTTCTTTCGATTACTTACCTATGTAATAACCTTCCTACTTTTAAAATTTAATTCTTACTTCATCCAACTTACCTGCAGTTTAAGGACCTACATTCAACTTACCTGCATTGCTCAATAGCACGACAACCTCTGTCTTCAAAATTAAATAATTTTAGTCAATCTAAATCAATAAGCGTAGGCACTACGCGCCCCTTACCATCCTAACTTCACGACTGAATTAAAATTACACACAGCAGGTTCCTTATCTACCTCTGTTAAATCCTATTAAACTTCATTACTTAATATTTAAGTCATACGGAACAGTAACTATCGGTAATATAAATTTACATAAATACGTTCACTGGCATTTCACCGTTCTTACCACATTCATCTTCAATTCTATCTTTAACTAGAATTCCACATAATTCCTTCCGTGTTACATTAGTTTCTACTTCCTCTGTACTACATTCATCCATAGTAACACAGTACTTCGGCTTTCCCCCTCTCACATCCTCAAGTCTGGCTAATTCAGTACGCCACTGCACGTCATATGCTTTCTTTCTCTCTCTCATCTTGATTTCTTTCTCCTCTAGCAACTTAATTCTCTTTTCTTTCATTTTACTTCTAAAATATCTACCTACATGTCTTCCCTTCACTTCTCCACTACTAATATTTAATTTTCTCTTTAGCCGTTGCCCATTGCTTCTCCTCTTATCTATCTCTCTCCTCCTCTTAACCTGTTTACTAATTATGTTTTTCTGACTATGACTTAACGCACGCTTCTCTGCCACTAATAATTTCATATTAACTTCCTCTATCACAGGACTAAATTCTTCCCTAGTTTGCCTATCTAACTTATCTATGATTGTCTGCATCTTAATCTCTTGGGTGCTTAGTACTTTCTTTATCTTACCTACTTCTATCCCTATCTTTTCTCTCATCTTCTTCACTTCTTTTTCGCTACATTCTATAGTCTCTTCTACAGCTATCCTGCGTTCATCTAAAATCTCCTTCAACTCTACTATGCTTTCTCCTACTATCTCCTCTGACGCTAATCTATTTTCACCTAAAATCTCGTCTGACTCTAATCTGATTTCACCTAAAATCTCCGCTATTTGCCGTTCCTCACCTAAGATCTCCTCCGATTCCAATCTGCTTCCACCTACAATCTCCAATGACTCTAATCTACTTTCAATTACAGTCTCCACTAATTCCAATTTGCTTTCACCTAAAATCTCGTCTGACTCTAATCTGATTTCACCTAAAATCTCCGCTAATTCCAATTTGCTTTCACCTAAAATCTCGTCTGACTCCATTCTACTTTCAATTATAGTCTCCTTACAGGCTGTCTTTACTGATTCTACTGCAGTTTCCCCTAAAGTCTCTACCACCTGCCTAGTTTCCACTTCTACCAATTTGCTAAAACTTTCACCTTGAGTTGCTATTTTCTCTTCAATCACAGTTACTATTCTTTCCTGAATCCTACTTTCTGCTGCTTCTAATTTCTTATCTACTGTCTTAATAATATCTTTAGCCTTCATCTCTACCTCCTCCTTAATTTCACCTCTGATTTCCTGTTTCACCCCCTGAATACTCTCCTGTAGCATATCATACTTCATACTTAATTCTCTATTCATCGTTTCCACAATATCTAGTTTTACATTATTCTCTTCCAATTTCTTATTTATTTTACTCATATCTTGATTTAGCCTACCCATCTCTTCTCTCATCTCCTTACTATTTTTATTCATATCTTTATCTAATTTCTCAAATTTACCATTGAATTCCAAATAATTTCTTTTATTCTCTTCACTATTTTTATTCATATCTTTATCTAATTTCTCAAATTTACCATTGAATTCCAAATAATTTCTTTTATTCTCTTCACTATTTTTATTCATATCTTTATCTAATTTCTCAAATTTATCATTGAATTCCTTCCTACTTTCTAAATTATCTTTCTTATTCTCTTCCATATTTTGATTTAGCCTACCAATATTTTCTTTCATCTCCCTACTATTTTTATTCATCTCCTGACTATTTTTATTCATCTCCCTCAAGATATCAGCTAATGAAATTTCATGGACCTCTAAGGACTTCTGTTTCTCCTGACTACCACTAGTCTCAGGATGTACCTCTGTATTCGTCTCGAGATTTTCCTCTGAATTCATGTCAGGGTTAACCTCAGGATTATTTTCAGGATTACTCTCAGGATTATTCTCAAGATTTACCTCCGACATCTTGGTATTATTCTCTACGCTCTCAACATCGCTACCGCTATCAACCTCCTTATAATTAACTTTCTTGACTGCATCCCTACTTCTCAACTGCCTCTGTTCCTCCTCCGACATCTCGAAGTACACCGTATAACAATTGCCCTTCCAAAATTTCACTTCACTTCACTGTCCCCCAAAAGCACTGACAATTTGCACTGAAATTATACACTCCTCTGACTAAATACCGAATGGTTTTCGTGCCCTACTTTGTGGCGCCAAATGTAACATTTTTAATGAGTCGTTGAACGTGGTGATGACTATTGTGGTTCAATAAAACAAACATGATATGAATAAATAATATACACTGTGGTGTGACCTTACCTGTGATAGTGTAATATAATAAGTTGTTGAGCGCCAGATTCCTATTTAAGATAGTGAATCGAAATTTATTGATTTAACCTCGGCTATCAGCAGTAGAGTCGAGAACCACTTACCCGGGCCGTAGTGAGACAAAGTCATCTAACCAATCCAGTATTTAATCAAGGAGTATGATTGCCTTAAAGTACTAACTACAAGAAAAGTTACAGTCATGAAGTTAAAGAAAATGAATTTATTATATGCAAAACAAAATACTAATAGTTACAAAAAAAGAATTTAATTTACCAACTGCGGTTTAATTATTTAAAAGAAAATGAATATTAAAATGAATTGAAAGTTAATTGAAGTTAAATTATAATAGAGACGATAGTTTTATTGAATTGTTGGCTCACCCAGTCGAAGATTCGTCATATTTAAGAAATGATCGATGATCTCGATGTTACGTCGCTTATGTTTAAAAAAATGATGTGATATCTCATTTACTATGAAATATCCTCATTAAGTACGTTGCCATCTGTAGAAAGACTCTTGATCAGGGATATAACCCATTATGTATTGATATAGATGTCGGCAAGACATCGTTCAGTGTCGACTCTCGGTGCTCAGTCCATTAGGACCCAGAAAGCAAGGTTACAACTTCCTTACTTCATTGATAGCTATAGATCAATGCGTCTTTTTTCGGAGTCGCAGGTACTAATACTAATGACTTCCTTGTCACGTGGTGTCACAGCTTCCCTCTCTTATTAGCCTTCTCCATTCTTGACTCATAACTTGCAATATATATTGACGCGTATATACCGTAGAAAATGGCGTGTTGGTTACACCATAGTGGGTTTCTAAGCATCTCAGGAAAATGACGCAGTTTGCCGTGGTGAAATTCTTACTACGTCGTTCAGTTTGTGACGCACAGGGTTAGTCCATATCGCCAGTCTTGTTGCAATATATAATACTTCGTCTCTTTACAAGTAATTGTTAATAAAAATCTAATTGAATATAATAATCAAAACCGCTTACAATTATCTGATATAAAAATCATCTCATTGATGTACTAATTAATAAGAATAATAAATATGATAATTATAAATGAATAACCCTATAAATATAACCGCTATGGGATCGAATCGTTACAGTCCTTGAAATGGTTTTCCGTGGTTTCCCATTTTCACCACCCGGCCAATGCTGGGACGGTACCTTCTGACAGGCCACGGCCGCTTCCTTCCACATCCTTGCCCAATTTCATTCATCTTCATGCATTCCATCTCTCATCCCGACTCGCAGGTCGCCCACGGGCGTCGACTAGAAAGACCTGCACTCGGCCTCTCAAGACGCCACATGGCAATAAAAAAAAGGCAGCCAATAGCAATTTAATTTATTTTCTGGACGGGTCAGGGAAGTTATGTTGGAAGGAAATCGGTCTTGGATCTATTGAAAGGAACCGTCCCGGCATTTGCCTGGTGGTGAAAATGGGAAACAACGAAAGCCTTTGGCCCTACCGTTTCTTTTCCCGATACCCCCTATTTCTAGAGATCGGAAAGGTTCCTCGAGATCAGTGGTAATGTGGCTTACTTATACACATAAAGAGTACGAAAAAAAAAAAAAAAAAAAAACGCAACACTTACAGTAGTGTAATATCTGACTCGTTGCAGGTTTAATTAAAAACCTTCTGTAACTTAATCGTTGTAAAACAGTGTGGCACCACAGCCCATGAAGGACATAGGTTTACCAAGCAACCGCTGTTCAGTCATTGCGGTGTGACGGCGTGATCAGCGCGTTGGGTCTCCTCGGCCGTTAATCTTAGTTTTCGTGACCGGGGCGCTATCTCACTGTCAGACATTACTAAATTGTCCTCACGAGGCTGAGTGCACCCCGTTTCAGCCCTCAGGTCAGTTTATAAAATGCCTGAATGAGCCGGGCGAGAGGCAGGCGCACTACCCCAACACCAGGTGAATCAGCTGCCCTTAACAATATGCAGCCCAACTAGCGTTGTTATCATTTACTGTCGACCAAAATATTATGTGCACTCGAGTTCGAAGGTTGTTTGTGAAGTAACCAATAGACCTACATAAAATCCAATAACATCATCATTTTCGTCGTTCTATTTTACGTTAGTCCATGTAGGTTTGGAATTTTTAATTTATATTTTAATATTTTATATCGCAGTTGAAACACAACAAGTGCCCGTTTTTAAGCGTGTTTCAACCATGTGTCACATTTAAGAATTATTATCTCACTAACCCGTCATCAGATCGAATCCAAATTTTAACACAATATACATTGGAATGTTGTATAACTGGTTACTTCTATTGGTTACTTCACAAACAACCTTCAAACTCGAGTGCACATAATACTTTGGTCGACTGTAGGTCGATACTTCTCTGCTAGCATCCCGTACAGCAAGTAGGCTAGTAACGCACTGCAAGCATAACCTCCAAACGATACTGAAATTTATCATTTTTCGCTCGATGTGATTACAGACTAAAGGTCGATTCACACTATACGTCACGTAACCTTTCCGTTTCCTTTGCGTACCCGTTGCGATAAAAGTTGTTGTATTCACACAATACAGTACCGTTCACATTACAAATAACACTCAAAAGACTCCATCTTGGATGCACTGTTCCTTGTCCTTCTTTTCTCACAAAAAAAACAAAAATAACTGTTGCCAACTGTCTGTCACATCCTCCCACCGTTGAGGAAAGACATCCTCAACAAGACATCCTCAACTACTCCACATATCTTTCAGGAACATTGACAGTTTTACCCGAACGTGTAGTCTTTGGGGGTTGAACACCAGTTCCAGTCGGCTCTCCTAAAGCAGTAGCCGTTTCCTTATTCAAGCCAGTCCTTAAAGGTGTGCTGTCTTCATCAGGTACTTCTAGTGGGTAGAGTCGCTGTATCGGTCTCAAGAGTTCTCCTTTAGATGTAACAACCCTTGCAAGTCTTGTATTACCATCAGTTCCAGGGAACAAGTCCACAATTTTTCCAAGGGGCCAATCTATCCTCTTAGTGCCATCTGATCCAACTAGGACAATGTCACCTCTCTTGAACAAAAGAGTTGGTTTACAAGTCGGTTTACCGAGTGCCAAAAGTCCCAGATAATCCTGCTGGAATCTTTTTTTTCAATGCCATTCTTAGGTTCAGAAGATGACGATTTCTTTGATTCAGGGTTATAGCATCCAATGCATCACATTCTGGAACTCCAGTTGTCTTAATTTCTTGTATAAAGCAGGCAGGGGTGAGTGGACTTATATCTTCACATCCATCGGTCAGATATGTTAGCGGTCTTGCATTTATGGTGGCTTCTATACTGCAGAGAAGGGTAAGTATTTCTTGGTAAGTTAGACAGGCCTTACCCAAAACTCGTTTCAGAAGCTGTTTAATTAGACGTATTAACCTTTCCCAGAAGCCTCCCCTCCAAGGAGCACTAGGGGGATTAAATCTCCAAGTAATACGTTCAACCGAATGGTGTTTGGAAATATTCTCCCAGTCAACACTTTGAAACGCGTTATCTGTACCCGTGAAATTTGTACCATTGTCTGAGTAAATCACAGAGGGGCGTCCTCTTCTTGCTACAAACCGCCGGAACGCTTGCACAAACGCCTCTGTGGAGAGAGAAGTAACCATTTCGAGATGAACAGCGCGATACACCGCACATGTGAAAACTACAATCCAAGCTTTACTTTCATCCCTCAGGAACACCGGACCTGCCAAGTCCACTCCTATCACTTCAAATACACAGGCTTCCCGTATGCGGTCCAGGGGCAGAGGGGCCTGAGCGATTTCGGTATGTTGTCCATCATGCCTCCGGCACTTGACACATTTTCTTATAATTTTTCTAACTGTCCTCCTTCCACCGATGATCCAGAAGCGTTGTCTCAGATGATTAAGAAGAAGTTGTACTCCAATGTGATTTTCTTTCACGTGCTCATCCATAATCAAGCGAGAGGTGATGACGTGGTTCGCCGGGAGAATCATTGGGAACCTGAATTGCTTCAAATCTTCTCGCAGTAGTAGTCTCGTTTTAACCCTGAGAACACCATCTTCCAGGAATGGATGTAGTGAAGATAGACGTTTATCAACTAATCCGTGGAAGCTTTCTCGTTGAATTATAGAAATGAGTCTAATTTCAGCCCTTTCTAACTCTTCAACTTGCAGATTTTCTTGCGAGATCCTCTCACGTCTAAGACAATTCTTACAGAAACGAAGAATCCGTGCGATTAGATGAACTATTCTGTGATAGCTGGAAAAATACCTGGCATACCAGAGGGGACCTTCATTGGTTACAGTCATAGAATTCACAGGGTTTTTCTTCATTTCCTTTGCGATACTCTCTTCGTCATACACCACTTTTGTTTGAGGCCAACAATCTGGAGATTCGTACAACCAGGCAGGTCCCTCCCACCATCGAGAGGCTACTAATTGCGAAGCAGAACAGCCACGTGACGGTAAATCAGCTGGATTCAATGAACCTGGAACATGTCGCCAGCAGTTTAAATTGGTCAAATTCCTGATCTCATTCACACGATTGCGGACAAACACCGACCAGTTCTCAGTCCTGCAGATCCATGCTAAAACTGTGGACGAGTCAGACCAGAGAAAAAACTCATGAACTTCCAGTGAAATAGATTCCAACACACATTTAAGCAACCATGCACCAATTGTAGCAGCCAGCAATTCCAATCTGGGGATTGTCACTTCCTTGAGGGGGGCCACACGAGATCTTGCATCACATAACTGTACACTCACTTGATTGTTGGAATCGCATCTTATGAAGACTACTGCTGCGTATGCAAGTTGGCTGGCATCACAGAAGACATGAATTTGCACATGGTCACTTCTTCCAAACCATCGAGGAATCTTGATTTCTACCAGGTGAGGTAGATCCTTTACCCAGGCCAGAAACTCGTCTCCGTACTTCTCATCAACTGCGCTATCCCATCTTATATGAGTCTTCCAGGTCCTTTGAATCAACAGTTTAACACAAAGGGTGACAGGACATGTCACACCAACTGGATCAAAAATTCGATGTGCGAGTGACAGAATTGTCCTTTTCGTCACTTCTCCCACCTGAAGGCTATTCAACCAATGCAAATTTAAAGTAAGTGTATTCTCCTGTCGATCCCATAACAGTCCCAAAACAGATGAAAGGGTAGCAGACTGGTCATCATCCTGAGAGAACTGCCATCCCCTCAAATTAAAACTGCCTTCTGATAATACGCTACTAGCTTGATTGATAAACTCGCCCACCTCCGATTCCCTGTCAAGGCTAGTGACAACGTTGTCCACGTAGAAGCTCTGTAGAAGTCTCTTGATGAATAGGGGATTGAATTGCGGGTTTTCCAAGTACTTCTTCAGGTGATACTCCAAGACAGCCACCAGGAGAAACGGACTACAAGTTAAGCCGAAAACCAGCCTGGCATGCTTGAAGATCTTGTAATTATTCCCAACGTCCTGCCACATCAGGAAGCAGATATAGTTTCGATCTTCTTTCCGTATGCTTATCTGAAGGAAGGCCTTCTCAATGTCTGCAATAATTCCTACTTTCCTCTCTCGGAATCTAAGAAGAATAGCAGGGATTAGCTCAATCAGGTTGGGGCCATCATACAAACAATCGTTCAAAGCAGGGGTTCCCGCTTCCTTCGCTGAGGCGTCAAATACAGGACGAACAGGTGTCGTTGAACTACTTTCCTTCACAACAGCTCGATGCGGTAGATAGTGTCTGAAGTTTTCATCCTCCTGAACCGGTTCAATAACACCACTCCTTTCCCACTCGGTGAAAATATTTTCATACGTCTCGCCTAGTCCAAAATTTTCCACTTTCTTCCTTGTGTTGACTAACCTCTTCTCAGCCATGACCCTGTTAGATACAAGAAATGATTTGTTTTCTTTCCAGGGTAAATGGACTTCATACCTAAATTCTCCATTAATAGACATGGTTTTCTGAAAGTGCTCCATTGTTGTAAAGTTTTCTTCAGTTTTTGTTTTCTTTACGGCAGGATCGCTGATACCTAGCACGTCCAGTTCCCACAGATTTTCAACTGAAGCATCTCTGATAAAGAGAGAAGTGACGAGGTTGGTCATGCTTGATTGATCTCCGGAAACTACTTTACCCATCACAGTCCACCCCAGCAGAGTCTCAATACATACAAGACCATTGCTTAGTGTACACGTTTGTCCAGTCATTAACTTTCCAGCGACATCAGCGCCTATTAATAGTTCAATGGGACCTTCAGTATCATAATTCTGTATCCCTTTTGCTCTTAGTTCTTGCAACCATGGGCCCTTTAACATAGTATTGTACCCTGTAATTACTTGTTGCCCTAAGACTTCAAAATTGCAGGCATAAGGCTTTCCTAAACTCTCTATGTAGATCCTATAGCACATATGCTGGCTCTCTTCGGTGACTACCCCACCGAATAGTGAATGGCGTAGCATTTCTGTGCGATGACTACTGTAACCTAACTTCTGTGCCACTGATTCAAGCATATAAGATCTCTGACTGCCAGTATACAGTAGAGCCCTTACCTCCATTGCAGAGGATTCTCCAATGACCTTCACCTTTAATGTTTGCAAAATAACACCTTGCACACCACTACGTTCTTCATTTGAAATCAAAGAATGAGACTGAAGTTTCTCATTGGTAGCTTCAGAGGAATGTGTTGGGCCTAGACATATTAGGCTGTTATGTTTTTTGCTACAGGAATCACATTTTAACTGACTTCTGCACATCTTTGAAACATGTCCTTTCTTCAGACAGAGAAAGCATGCTCTCTTATTCTTCACAATTGAGACTCTCTCCTTTAAAGCCATCTGCTTTGCCACGGAGCAGTTTGAACTAGCATGGGACCTATCACAAAATATACAGTTTAGTTTAAGATTACAATCCACAAGTGCAGCTGCGGTAGGTGGCGATTCACTGTAATTGTCAATTTTCTTCGTACCTTTTGACTTGTCAGGATTCACATTGATGTTACCTTTACTTGGGATGGCCAGTATGATCCTTTTCTCACTCTCTACTTCATTCTCCAGGAATTTCATCAAACCTTTAAGACGTTCACTAGGTTCACATTCCTTCCCACCGCCACTCCTCTGCCAGGCACGTAACACATCTATAGACAAGCATGATTCATTCAAAGGAAATAACATTGCTGCATATTTCTCGGAAGTTACACCTAGGCTCTCCAAAGCACCAAGTTGAGTTTCGAGTCTGTCATATAATGATGAGATGTCAAGACTACTACAAGAATTCATCATTGTCAATAGTTCTCTAGTGTAGACTACCACCAACAAAGAATCATTGCCAAAACGTGATTTAAGTTTCTGTATTGCTTTAGGGTAATTTCCACTTGTGGCTGGAAAACTATCAACGATGTCGCGAGCTTTGGAGTTTGGCAATGTTGCTTGGATAAGATATTCGTATTTATCGGCATTATCTAACCCTTCATCTTCATCAATCTTTTGAAATTGATTCCAGAAACCTAACCAATCTCGTAGATTTCCACCAAATTTTCGGAATTCGATCTTTGGAAGGCGATATTTACCTTTTAGGTTATGAGTGTTACTGGTGCTTACTGTTGACTGGACTTCGTCTTCACGTTTTCTCTCCATTGCAAGAGCATCGGAAACAGCCGCTGCTAACATATGAAACTTGCGTTTATAGTCATCTACTCCGTCTACTTCTGTGATCAGGTCTTCTTCTGACACCGCATCTTCCATGAGGTGTTGGAAGATCTCCTGGTCCAGATTACTTATGAGGTTAGCCTTCTCTTCCACTAAGGCGTAATCTCCTCGGAGAGCGACTATGTCCTTTATTTCTTTCTCCAACAAAACTTGAAGTGAAGCTACAATTTTCGTAAACTATGCACGGTATACACCACGTTTTCTTATCAAACTTCGAATATCGCTCATTTTCCTTTCTATATCCTGTCACGGTCGCCAGATGTTACGAACAGAAACGTCACTTCGTACTTATTCGGGAAAATGAAAAGATATTTATTCACAAGAAAAATGCACACACATTACAAATAACACTCAAAAGACTCCATCTTGGATGCACTGTTCCTTGTCCTTCTTTTCTCACAAAAAACAAAAATAACTGTTGCCAACTGTCTGTCACAGAAGGTATGCGGACACTTATCGACAGAGTGCACTAGCAACCATTTCCATTCCGTATCTAGAAGGCGAGTTTTTGTGCTCCCTTTAATTTTAACCTGGGTTAAGTTTGGTTACAGTTTGCGGTAACCGCAAAATAGCCAAAACGAAACAGGTTATAAGAAAAGTTAGCAATTTCAGGACTAAGTGACAGAATGTGGTCAAGAAAAAAATTAGTTCTATGCGCTATTATTAGACGAGGAGGAGCGTAGTACAAGAACGAGGAAACGAAGAAAATGGGTTCATGATATGTTAAAAGAGCGAAATACAGAAAATCATAAGCGCTGGATGATTTCTTACATGCTCAATCAATTTTTCGTCCATGATGCTGGAATATAAGATGCAGTTTGGCGTTTGGTATACTTTGGTTAATACAAAAGCTAACCAGACCGCTTTGGCGAGCTTTGATTTTAACCCGGGTATGGTCTGGTGGTGAAATTACTAACCAAGCTACTACTGTGGTTACTGAAATTTTAACCACATTAGAAGCGCCAATTCAAACATAATCTGAAACTACTATTGAAATGATGATGATGATAATGGTTGTTTACTTTTAAGGGGCCTAACATCTAGGTTATCGGCCCCTAATGGTTTGGGTGATCGTGAAGATGATAATGAAATGTAAACTATAACTAAAATTAACTACTAACTTACATACTAGAAGAAGAAATGGAAAACAAAAGGAGAATAAGGCAAATAAAGGACAGGAGGAAAAGAAACGCCCTCAATCCTCGAAGAATGCGGATTGAGGGACTTGGAAGGAAGGAGAGCCAGAAAAGGCAGATAGGAAAGTGAAAGAGGAGAGGGTCCGCCCCACAGGTAATGGATAAAAGGGGGGAAACTGGACCCAGCTCAGGAATCCCTCGTGGTCGCCAACTCCCGAATTCACAAGCCAGGAGCCCCTGAGGGTGTAGCAATATCTAGGGTGCACCAGAAGTGGTGGGGCTACATACACCCTGCCTCCTTGAGGGCATTGAGCAGAAGGCAGGAGATAACAGGAAAAGAAAGAGAAGGCTGACCCCTCACAGAAGGAGGGTATCAGAAAAGATGAGACAAGGGCCAATTAAGGCGGGAAAGGAAGAGACTCCCTAGGCCTCGGATATCCTAATACCGTCGAGGTCGGACGAGAACAAGAGTTGACCAAGTGAGGTCGACAGGAAAGAAGACGGAGAGGAGCCCGGCATAAGTAAGTGGAAGCAATGCCGGACTCAGCTGGAGTCCCGTGGTTGCCAACCCACGTCCCACTAGATGTGAGCCCCTGGGGGGAAATACTGTTCTCTGGAAGCATTCAGAGCCATTGCGATATTTTAAAAAATAGTTTCGCCCTCTATATATTGTAGGAAACACATCTGATCGACATCATCATCATTATTTATACACCATATCAATTCCAATACATCTTTCGTCGCCATATTGCTAACATTTCGTTTTGCCAGTGAATAAACACAGAGCGCCAAAACACGCCTTCTAGACACGGAATGGAAATGGTTGCTAGTGCACACTGTCAATAAGTGTCCCCATACGTTCCGTAAACATTGCTGCCAAACAATCCTGTCGGGAAACGGAAGGTGTATGTAACGTGCAGTGTGCATGCACTCATTTAAAATACAGTAAACTTTCATGTACGGTGATGTGATGGAAAGGAAACGGATAGGTTACGTAACGTATAGTGTGAATCATGGAGGTTCCTCCATGGTGTGAATCGACCTTAATACGAGGGAAAAACAATAGAGTTCAGTTTCGTTTCGACCTTCCTGATAACAACCAGGCGCGTGTATTCCCTGGATGCAAGGTAAGCATTGCATACCCAAGCGAAAGAATGACACGTATACTAATTATTACTTTGACGTGATTTTCCAGCCTTTTTTGGGCAATTGCTTAAATACCACTTCGTGGTTTTTGATGTCTGCTGCGAGTTTCGTTCACAGTCGCTTCTAGCAGCACGATAGCATGACATGTCATCTTTTGGTATTCCTTGGTACTACAGGGCGAGTTGAAAGCATGGGAACACATGGGAAGCAATTCTGAAGTTACATACCTACGGCCTGAAAGAAGAATCGGTCAGTTTGTGAAGATAGTATGTTTACTTGCCCATTATAACTGAAAAAGGTGTGCTAGTGTTTGTGAAAAACAGTTTTTTATATATTGTGTTTAAACGTGTGTGTATTATACTGTGGTAGGCCGTCTTTTCTATATATAGTTCAACGATATGATGTACAATACAAGGGAGTAGGGTATGCAGTGGACGTTTCTGTTTATACTAGTAGCCGTGAGAAATCGGTAAAAATATGGAGTCGGAACTTTAGTCTAGAGATGACAGCGACAGTGACTGCATAATTTGTGATCTGCGGCAAGTTAGATTTTATTCTCGATCATTCGAGAACAAAAAAATAATATTATTAGGAGGTTGTCCGACTCCTCAATTAAATATTAACACAAAAGTAAAAGCTTGTATTCGGCATTTTAATTTAAATCTATACACCAATAACACATGGCTGTGTGGTTGCCCTTCTGTTAACAAATTATATTGCTGGCCTTGTCTTCTTTTCTCGAACGAAAGGAGCATTTGGAATCAGGGGGATACAGTGATATGAATAACATACACAAAGCTTTAAAAAAGCACAGTCTTTCTCAAAGTCATCTGCAAGCCGTAATTACGGAAAAGACCTTTGGAAAATCCAGGATTGATCATTTGATAGACGAGCAAAAGAAAACAAGTGACCAGCAACATAACGAACGAGTTCGTAAAAAGAGAGATTTGAAATGTTTCATTCATGTTGTTTGTTTCCTCGGCAAACAAGAGCAAGCTTTCAGGGGCCATAATGAAAGTGCAGATTCCTCAAATAGAGGAAATAACGTTGAACTGCTAAATCTAGTTAGCAAATATGATGCATTATTGCATAACCATTTAGAGAATTCTAATGTATTCAGTGGCTTATCAAATTTAATTCAGAACGATCTAATAGAATCTGTTTCTAATGTGTTACTCGCATACATCCAGGTGCGGATTCAAGGGGGGCGTCACGGGGGTCATGACCCCCCCCCCCTCTCCAAACGGAGACCAAACTTTTTTGCAAACTCAAAAAATAAAAACACAATAACCAGACAAATAAAACTTAACGAATTTTAACTGAAAAACCTTTTTTTTTTCATTTTATTCATTACTGAAAATATCTTTATTGCAATTATTATTTCTATTACAACTGTACATATTTACAACTTCATACCTGTTATATAAAAACGATTATTTATATAACAAAATCAACTCGTCTATTTTGTTTAGTAAACCTTGTGATTACCGAATCGATGTTTATAGTGATGTCACGATGAATGTGCAGCAATGCACGGAAAGGAATTTGGGGCTTTTTTCGCACCAAAAAATTTTGCCGACGTCCAAACTGCAAGCTTGGTTGGCAATTTAAGCTGTGACTTTCTCCCTTTGTCGGTACCAACTCGACTTGCCGAAACTGTAACGTACCTTGATACTTTTCTGGAAGCTCGATGTAAAAGTCGCAAAACACGCCTTTCAATGTGTACGACTATTTTTGGTGCGCTAAACGCATCAAATTTCTATCCATGTAGGTTGCAAAAAATTTGGTCTGGTTTTGTACGTTTGGTTATTTTGTGATTGCGTTTTTAGTAATACCATTTTTAGCCTATTTTCAATTTTGAAAAAATAGGCTTATGAGATCACCTTTTGTCCGTTTGTGTGTGCGTGTGTGTGTGTGTGAGGAGTGTGTGTGTGGGTGTCCCTAATAACTTCTAAACGGCTGGAGCGATTTCAATGTAACTCAGTAAGTTCATAGCACTATTCCGGGTGACCCCGACCGTGCCCTTCAAATTTTGTTACGTCTCGTCAATCCAACATGGCGGCTATGCGAAATATTTCACCGGCATTCAATATCTCCGAAACTATTACCGATATCACCCTGGAATTTATCACAGCGAGAAAGGAAACTACTAGAAGTTCACCTATGTGACTTCTGAAAAACTGGTAACTACAAAATCAACATAGTGGCCACGCGAATTTGCGACTTTTAAAAAGACGTTTCTCGTGATTTAACCAACCAAACGCAATAAAACATGGTACAGTATATGTTTATACATATTGTAATGCACCGACATCTAACTTCGTTCAATTGTTTACATAACCACAAGATGGCGGATGTGCGAAATATTTTACCGGCATTCTATATCTCTGAAACAGTTAGCGGTATCATCCTGAAATTTTGTACGGAGATAAAGGGCACTACTGGAAGTTCATCTATAAGACTTTCAAAAACCGGTTAACTACAAAACGAACATGGCGGCCAAGCGAATTTGAAAATTTTAAATAGACCTTTCTCGCGATTTAATGTTCCAAACGCAATTAAATCTGGTACAGGATATGTTTATACACTTTGTAATGCACTTGTATCTAATTTAGTTCAGTTGTTTACATAACATCAAGATGGCGGCTGTGCGAATTTTAAAATTAATTTTTTATTTCTTGTGACGTAATCATGCGATCGAGGTGAAAGTTTGAATAATGAACCTACGCAATAATTTTCCTTTTATCGCACATGACTCTATGCCCTATACATAAAAAATCCAACATGGCGACCATCCGAAATATTTAGACGGCTCTGAATATCTACGAATCTATTATAGCAATCAAACTGATTTTTTTATGTTCATAGGGGCTATGAACTTAAGTTCACATTTAGGACTTTCAATAACCTGGTGATCACAAATCCAACATGGCGGCGACGCGAAGTATAAATATTCACATGGATGTTTCTCGCAATTTAACCATATGAGTGCAGTGAAACTTGGTACAGTACATCCCTATACGAATGTTAATCCACTGGAATCTAATTTATTTCAATTGTTTCCATAACCACAAGATGGCAGCTGTGCGAAATTTTAGAATCTCGTTTTTACTTCTTGTGTACTAATCATGCGATTGAAGTCTTCATGTAACAGTACATACTCTAGGACCTACATATATTAAATCCAACATGGCGACCATCCGAAATATTTAGTCGCTTCTTAATATCTACGAATCTATTACAGCAATCAAACTGAAATGTATTATGTTGATAGTGGCAGTTAACATAAGTAGGATATATGAAAATAGGCTGTATAGTTCTCCACGGAACTACTTGTTCTTAACAATTTAGATTCTCTGACTCCCCCTCCCCACAAAACCAAACTCTACATCCACGCCTGGATACATCAAACAAGAAATTTGTACAGCCAGTTTTGTTTCCATAGTACTGGATGATGCCACGGATGTAAGCAATTTTTCCCAGCTCTCTTGTGTAAATCGTTACGCCGAACCCGATGGTGTCTCTAGAGAACGATTTATGGCATTTATAAATGTTTCCGAGGATCGGTCAGCGACAGCTCTTCTCGACATTGTTTGCCAGGTAGTTGATGAGTACAGTTAGTTGCACAAAGCTATGATGGTGCGGCCGTTTTTGCAGGCCATTTGAATGGACTTCAGGCTAAAGTTAGAACATTGTATCCTAATGCCATTTTTGTCCATTGTTTCGCCCACAAATTAAACCTGGTGCTATCTCAGGCAACCTCAAGTATCAGAGACTGCAGGTTGTTTTTTCTTACTTTAAATGGATTATCTTCATTTTTCTCGAAATCAACGAAGAGAAGTCATGCATTAGATGAGGAAATTAGGAAGAGGCTGCCCAGGGTGTCAGCTACGCGCTGGAACTACAATTCACTCTTGGTTGGAACCATCTCCGAATATCGTGATCAGCTTATTTCACTATTCGAGAGAATGACTGATCCCGATGAAAAAGGGTATCATGAAGCCTTAATTTCTGCCCGTGGATTTTCAGTGTCATTAAAGGATTTTCAGTTTAATTTTATACTCGCCGTATTTTCAAGCATATTCCCTCTGACTGACGTGTTATTTTCCATCTTGCAAAAGAAGTCCCATGATATTGGTTATTATATTCGTAAAGTAGGAGAACTCAAAATTGAATTTGCAGAAAAAAGGGGTCAATTCGAAGAATATTGGGAGAAGACAGTACAAGAGGTAAAGAGCATCTGTGACCCAGATAGTAAGAGACCAAGATTGCACGATGAGCTCGATTCTAAGACATCTCATAAAAGCCTGTTTTATGAAATTATAGACACGGTTGTACAACAGCTCAACAATAGGTTTGACAGTTTAGATTCCCTACGATTCTTGGAACTCATCAATCCTGTTAATTCGGACGAGAATAAACGAGTGTTCCCAGAAATTGCTTTCGAATCCCTTAAAGAGAGTTATCCCAATGTATTTGACTTTCTTGCTCTTCGATCACAGCTAATGGCTACGTAGGCTACGTACACTTCTGGTGACTTACGAGAGAAAAATGTTAGTGAACTGCTACTTTTCCTTAAATGTCATTAGGGGCGTGGTGGCGCAGCGGTCAAGCTGTATGCCTCTCACCAAGGCGGACCGGGTTCGATTCCCGGTCAATGCATGTGAGATTTTCGATGTGAAATGCCATGTCCTGTGGTTCGGATTCCACGTAAAACGGAGGTCCCGTGGCTTATGATCGCGAGATTAATGGTCACGTTAAACTGCAAGCTTCCTTCCTTCCTTCCTTAAATGTCATCATCTCCACGAAGCGTGTGGAGAGGTAGTGCGACTCTGTGAACTTATCTTAGCGATTCCCGCAACAAGTGCTTCTGTAGAAAGAAGTTTGTCTGCGCTTAAACGAATAAAGAACTATGCTCGCAATACGCAAGGCCAGGATAGACTTAAAGACATTGTGGTGTTTGAAGCCATATTTTCAGTGTTGCCTTAGTAAACAAGAGTTTAGTGCTTTTCAACACGAATGTACCCAAAAGAGATGGGTTATGCCCTAATCCTGAAATAAATTACATGAGATTAATAAAACACTAGGATGACCAGTTTCGATCGTCAAGCGATCATCATCAGATCCATTACACTTAGGCTACAAAATCTATGTTTGAAATACATGTGAAAATATTTACAATATGTACAATTATTTAGTTGCAGTATTGGTACTGCAACTGTCAGTGTATGCTAAATGCAGTATATATGTTAGGTGAAATGCTAAATGGTGATAGCTATCCGGAGATTGTACTTTAGAGAGATTATATGGTTGCAAACTATGGTTAAACTATAAAATTTTAGACTAACTACTTATCTGATTGTCTTCCGTACTACAGCTACTCGCAGTTTTCGTGCTCACTGGAAGGTAGGAAAAAAAACAGTCGTTAAGATAACCACCGCAGTCGACCGCACAGTGAGTTCCAGTGAGCACGAAAACTGCGAGTAGCTGTAGTACGGAAGACAATCAGATAAGTAGTTAGCCTAAAATTTTATAGTTTAACCATAGTTTACAACCATTTAATCTCTCTAAAGTACAATCTCTGGATAGCTATCACCATTTAGCATTTCACCTAACATATATACTGCATTTAGCATACACTTACAGTTGCAGTATCAATACTGCAACTAAATAATTGTACATGTAAATATTTTCACCTGTATTTCAAACATAGATTTTGTAGCCTAAGTGTAATGGATCTGATGATGATCGCTTGACGATCGAAACTGGTCATCCTAGTGTTTTATTAATCTCATGTAATTTATTTCAGGATTAGGGCATAACCCATCTATTTTGGGTACATTCGTGTTGACCGACTGAAAAGCACTAAACTCTTATAGACTTAAAGGTTTATCATTGATATCAATTGAGAAAGATTTACTTTCTGAGCTTCAAAAATTGCCAAACTTCTACAACCAGGTCATCAATGATTTTGCGAAGAAACCTAGAAGGATTGAGCTTCACTTCAAGTAGATTAGGGGGCGTGGTGGCTCAGCGGTCTAGCTGTATGCCTCTCACCAAGGCGGTCCGGGTTCGATTCCCGGTCAATGCATGTGAGATTTTCGAAGTGAAATGCCATGTCCTGTGGTTCGGATTCCACGTAAAAAGGAGGTCCCGTGGCTCATGATCTCAAGATTAACGGTCACGTTAAACTACAAGCTTCCTTCCTTCCTTTCAAGTAGATTACATTCCAGGTAACACAATTGCTGCTATATTATTATTATGATGATTATTATTAATAGTAGTAGTAATTATGATTGCCATATGGTAGTGGTATAATTGTTGCAGTAATTTATTCTGAATGCTAATAGTTTAAGAAAAGCCCAAATGAGGAGCGAACACAATTCAACTGCCGGCACTACAGTATGTCTCATATTGTATACCATTGCTTACCCTAAGAAAAATCCCATCACACGCCACTGATAACAACGCTAGTTGGACTGCAGCAGGGGCATCTGATTCGCCTGGTATGTAGTCTACGTAGGCCTGTTCACCGAACCTACATTAAGCCTATATGTGAGCAGGATCTGATGATCGCTTGACGAACAAAACTAGTCATCCAATGGAACCCCCCATTTGTACGAGAAGTGTTTTATTAAGTGTATAAGGAGCCGTAGATTTATGAACCCTCTAGGACAGTGGTTCTGAACCCGAAGACGTCTGCGGTCCACTCAGCCTGAAATTGAATCATATACGGCCCCTCCCCCCCTCTTCCCCCCAATACACCTGATCAGTTGTAACCCTTCCTCAATAACACTTATTTTAAATATATCTTAATTCAAAACCTGATAGTCATCGCCGCGAATACATTCGGACGATTCTCGTTCAACGCACATCGTTTTCGAAATCCCCATTTATTGGCCACTTTTTTTTATACGTGCTGGTGGACCCTTTTCTCCCGCGGACCACTCCCGAGGCACCTGTGGTTCGTGCACCACCGGTTAAGAACCACTGCTCTAGGAGCTAGCTGTTTATGGTTGTAACAGTGAATTATGCCCCACCATATGGTAGGGATAATTAATTAGCCGTACCTATTTTTTGAAACTTTCTGTAGCAGCGAGCAACCTGTGATATTTTTATACCACCACACGCGTTGAGTGTGTCGGCAATGGGTTATGTCAGGAATGATCTGATCAATAAAAAGAAAATTAGATAATTAGGATTAAATTACTTTATACAGTAACAGACTATAATCAGCTGATTATTTACACGAACCTACACTGAGAGCCTCCCTATAGCACCGAGCCTTGCTTGGGTCGTGTGACGGGTGGGGTGAAGGGCGTTCATTCAACGCCACTCGACTATATATTTTTAGGTTGCTCCGAGTATCAGGGGAACATGCACGGAAGGCGATAGCCCAGCCGGGTGATTCATTTGCCGAGATATATATCCCGTCATGACGGCTAAGATGATCTAATACAGTACGGTAGCGATAACTAGAGCCCTGCGCGGATAAAAAAAACGTTATCCGCATCCGCCCCGCATCCGCACGACTGTTATCCGCATCCGCCCCGCATCCGCGCGACTGTTATCCGCATCCGCCCCGCATCCGCACGATTGTTATCCGCATGGCTTTTATTCGCATCCGCCCTACATCCGCATGACTTTTATCCAAATCCGCTGATATTTCAATATTAAGTTTAATTTATTAGATCAAGCATAACGTGTTAAACCAACACATTTAGACATTTGAGGACAAAGTCGTTCCTGACAATTTGCTTCATTGCAAGGAACATCAAGTTGGCATTCCAAGGGACTTCAAAGTGGATGACACTTCTGGTTCCTTGACCTCCGCTTTAGACAAAAAATTGGCTATACTTTTTTGGCTACTTTCGCACTTGTGCCTCAGGAAGTTTGATGTGCCCGATTTGTGTCCTAGGTATGAATACACTTTTTTACAGGTAAAATATCACTATATCGTTCACCTTTTCGTTTCCATTGAAAACGTAACCAAATGTCTGCCATATCGTTGACTTGAGCTTTGTTTCACGCGCTATTGAATATTCACCTTGTTTTATTTTAATATATAGTTTATCCATGTTGGTGAAATGATTTTCATGCTCACGGTCGCGGTAACATTCACTACGTGAACATCTCTTAACGCTTGGAGAAAGGGCCGGAAATTCCAAGTCAGTCATCATCCTTCTGCTTCTGGACCCATCCATGTTCGCATAGATGATGTCACAGTTGATGTTGCAATATCACAGCCAACGTGCTTCAGTGACAAGTTGGAAATAAATCTACAGATAAACCTGGATCCCGATCTTCCAGGATAGCTTAGACAGCGAAGTAGCTGACATGAGGAATGTTAATGATGTCACCACGATGAACTAACAAGCTTATTGACAGCATTACAGTTTATCTCGTACGTATAGTAATAATGGCAGTGAGAATTGATGATGATGATGATGATGATGATATGTTCATGACCATCTTCTACTACAAACATACGGTACTTAATAAAATGTAGTTGAAAGCATATGAGTAAAACGATCTTCTCGTGTATAAGTGTAATACGTGCCTGAATATTTCGTACGCAATAGGCTATAGGAGTATTCCTCTTTTAAGCATGAAGCTGTAGATTGGCATATCAAATATGTAATAATAACGTAAGTTTGTATTCTAAAGACTATCCGCAAATTTACTCGAAAGATTATCCGCAGTATATCCGCTATCCGCTCAGCAATGCAAACTACATCCGCGTAGCGAAAATATTTGCGGATATCCGCGGGTTTATCCGCGGATATCCGCATCCGCGCAGGGCTTTAGCGATAACCATTGCATTATACGGCTAGGGACGGAGTGTCATTGCGCCAGCCGTGCCGTGCTCTGAGTGGTGCTGCGAAGCGACCTTAAAAGAAGACCCTGTAGCATCTCCCCAAGGTAGTTAGAGTTAGCGGGACGGGAATCACCGTATTGATTACATTCCCAACTGGCAAGTTACTGCTCGGGTCCGAGCTCCGTGCACCTGAGAGGAATGTGAATCGCGGACTGTGAGGAGTGATGGTGACGAGTGATGAGGGTTCCCGGTCCGTGCGTAGTAACAGAACCAAATACCTAGGTCGGTGACTCACTCATTCGCAACATCACAGTGGTTTGAGCAACGACCCTATGTTAGCAGTATTGGAATAGACACGAATTCCAGATAGCACAGATCTTCTGAAGAGGAAGTGTTTGTACGTTCCAGCGCCGTGCGGTTTTTACTTGTGGGGGAACATCAAACAAAAGGTATTCAGATACAATCCGCGTATTTTGGAGGCTCTCGATACGAAATGGCAGTGAGGATGAATTACAGCGAGTGTACCAAAATTCCTACGTTGGTGCAATGTGTGTGTAGAAATTGAAGGACGGCATTTCCAGCAACTACTCCGAAATTGTCCGGCTCCGTGGCTAAATGGTTAGCGCGCTAGGCTTTGGTCCGCCGTGTCCCGGCCTCTCAGGAGGCCACACGATCATTTCATTTCACTCTGAAATTCATTTAAGTAATTATGATTATTAAATACCGCACGTTAAAAAGTGTAAATGTGTGAAACTAGTTGGGTGCTACGCTGCCACTAGCGCCAGTGACTTGCACGACAGTGGCCCAGCCGTCACACGGTGCCAACGAGGCTTCGTTCTATAGAGAAGGCTCTCCCTGTATAAGAAAACAAAATATTAAAAAAAGCAATTGCGTCATACAACATCCATTTTTATTCTTGTTTGTATACAAAGCGACCAAGTAATATGTACATATGGGCCAAGATCCCTCAAATAGTTAGACACACATATTGAATATTTCGTGTAATGTATACTCGCTAGTGTATGTTGCTGATAACATTATTTTCTTCTGAGTATATTCCTCTTCAGAGACTACATCTTCTGTTGACAGGCGCGGATTCAAGGGGGGGGGGGGGGGTCACGGGGGTCATGACCCCCCCCCCCCCCAAACGGAGACCATTTTTTTTTGCAAACTCAAAAACGAAAACACAATTACCAGACAAATAAAACTTAACGAATTTTAACTGAAAAACAGTTTTTTTTTCATTTAATCAATACTGAATTATCTTTATTGGAATTAATATGTTCTGTTACAACTGTACATATTTACAACTTCTAACCTCTTGTATAAAAACTATTAAGGTACGTGTACCAAATAAGGCCCACCTAAAGTTCAGCGCTTGTTATTTCACTTCTATGGGAGGTGATAGTTGAGAAACGGCAATCAAACATACCCCCTGTGTTTGCGACTTAAAATGTTACCATTAAAAGTTGTCTGACTTAAACATTATATCCGCAATAAACGACAATAATACCTCGCACCAATGGGCCTTATAAGGAACACCTGATCCAAACAAGGCCCATCATAAATCCCCAATAAGGCCCACCCCTCAATCCCTTAAAAAAGCAGTATAATTCCAAGCTCTTATTATTTTATACTACGTTTTATTGATGGCAGATGTAAAGTAATAAAATACACTTCAAACAACAACAGAAATTTTGGAATTAAAGTCTTTTACGTAAACACAAAAAATAGTTCCCCTTTGGTAAACAAAATATGTAAGTTAGAATTATTAGAATGATATTGAATAATTTTTCAAAGTACAGGAAACGCTAAATCAATGCCTTTTTAAAACAAGAAACCATAAAAAAAACCTCGTCACTTAAAATACACTTGCTTCCTGAAAAATATGTTCACTTAACAAACTCACCTCACTTCATTTCACTTATCACACGATGGACACATGAAATTTGGCATTTTGTCTTCCCTTCTTATGCCTACACATTCTTCGTGAACATATTTTCTGCAATTTTTGCAGAGCCTCATATCGGCAACTCTGTCTTCGCAACACATGTGACAAAACCAGCTTACCACTTGCTGGTTCACTCCGCTACTCGACTGACTACACTCTCCTTCATTGCAAGGGCTCCCCTTGAGCCCTGTTTCCAGAATGGTCAACGTTTTCTTCGAACTGTCCTTGGCTTTTGTCACGTGACCTTTTTGATTAGCTTTCTGACCAGTTTGGTCAAGACGCTTTGAGATTTTGTCCTTAAACAATTCCTTTGTGACCACTTGGGCCTTGTAATTCAAGGCCTTCCTTCTAGGTGTTTGAGTTTTTTTTTTGAATTCAGGAGTTTTCAGGATGTCTTGAAAAGATGATTCCATTTCCTCCTGATCATCATCTACAATGTCTAAGTCACTCAGACTGTCGTGAACCGAGAACTGCTCACTCACGCTTGAGCTAGAATCACTTTCGTTTGGAAGTCTTCTTTTTCTAGATGTAGCTGATGCTTCTTGATTTTGCAAAATTCTGCCGGGCTGAGCTTCATCTGGAATGACTTCCGGTAGATCAGCGTGTTGCGTTGGTATTGATGGAGCGAAAGCACTTTCAGGAATAATGTTTGCATCAAACGGAAAAATACCGGTTGCACGAAACCCGGAAATAACATTTGCTGGCGACGTTGCTTTCGGCCACACTTTACTGAATATCTTCCCGAACACTCGCCTGCTGATCGCCCTACTTTCATCTGATTTATTTTTTGACCAATAAAGTTGAACTTCGTCATCCCAAAAGGTTTCAAAAGGTTTAAATACTGATTTGTCCATTGGTTGAAGTTCATGGGTAGTGTTGCTCGGCAAACAATAGAGATTTATGTCGTGTTCTTCGGCAGCATCGCAAATATCCGGATCTAAGTGTGATGACGCTCCATCAAAAATCAGTAGCACTTTGCCTGCAGGTTTGTACTTGGCAAAGTGATGCAACCACTTAACGAAGGTTGCAGTGTTCATTGAACCCTTCTCAGTCATTTCTATCTCAGTTCCGGGGGGAAGATAGTCCTCCCATTCCGGTTTACGGCGTTTTCCCTTAAAAAGTATCATGGGAGGGATCACCTGGCCAATGGCATTGCCACAAGATACAATTGATACATTTTCTCCATGCTCTGGAGCAACAAAGTGAAGTCGTTTATCACCCCTTTTAGCCAAAACCTGTGGTGATTTATGTAGTGAAAGGCGACACCCCTTCTCATCCATATTATAGACCAACTGAGGATTGTTGAAGAGTTCTAATTCAGTCATAACAGTTTTCAGTTTTTCGAAATGGTCACTCACGATCACTTTATTTAGCTTGGCAGCTCTTCCAGGGTTCATATGCTGCGCCTTCCTACGGGCGATGTCAGGTTGCCTCATTAAGAAAAGCTTTAACCACTTGCGCCCAGCTAGTCCTTTTGCATCATTGAAAGGATTCTGTAGTTTATTCTTTTCGCAGAATTCATACACAGATCGCCGAAGAACTTTGCCTGTAACTGGATAGCCAACTTCCGCGAGACGAAAAATTCTCTGACATAGTTCTTTCTCCTGTGCCTCATTCAAACAAGCCCTACGTCCTAGTTTCTTAACAACAACGCCTGAATCCACATGATTGCGCAATGTGCGCCTGGGTATATTGAAATTATTTGATGCTGTCCTGACAGACATTCCTTCTGCAACAGCTTGCATAGCTCTCTTCAAATCATCTTCACTCCAACTTGCACGTTTGTTCTTGAGTGGATTCATCTAAATAAGAAGAAACAGAACAATTGTTTTACTAAAATCTAAATAAGACAGCCACGTGTGCAATTTTACAAACGGCTATAGCTAAAATGAATTTAATGAATGTTAAGTTTTCTTAAAATATATTTTTATTTTTTTCTAAAATCCGCCCCCCCCCCCTCCCCCTCCCCCTTCCCCCCTCCTCCCATCCAAAATGTCCCTCCACCAAAAAGCACATTAAATGCCCTTTTACTGTGATATCAAGAGTTAAAAACACCAAAATATAATTTAATGCGTACATTGACCAGATAGGCCTAATAAGGCCCACCCGGGCTTTATTTGGCACACTAGGGGTGGGCCTTATTGGGAGCCACCTTATGACAGTAAAGATGCAGCACACATGTTGTTATAGGCTTTTACAGATTTCATTTTTCCAATAACTAAATCCACCGTCTTAAAGAGCATAATTTACTCTACTGTTTGATATATTTTCAGTAGTACCACTTAAGTTAAAACATGCGTTATGAAGCAAATACACATACCTTGCAAATAAGAACAGCGCCCTCCTTTGTTGAAGGTTGCTACATAACTACTGTACAGGCGACTGGAGGACGGGGTGTCTTGGAAGTAGTTGTTTCCCCTCTCACTAGATGTCAGGAGCTAACGGAATCCTGGGGAAATTATGTCGTAATTGCAGCCAAGAGGCCAGGATGAGGGGGTGGGCCTTATTTGGAGCCGGGCCTTATTTGGTACGGATACCTTAGTTATACAACAAAATCAACTCGTCTATTTTGTTTAGCAAACCTTGTGATCACCGAATCGATGTTTATAGTGATGTCACGTTGAATGTGCAGCAATGCACGGATAGGAAACTGGGGCTTTTTTTCGCACGAAAATTTTTTGCCGACGTCCAAACTGCAAGCTTGGTTGGCAATTTAAGCTGTGACTTTCTCCCTTTGTCGGTACCAACTCGACTTGCCGAAACTGTTACGTACCTTCATCCTTTTCTCGAAGCTCGATGTAAAAGTCGCAAAACACGCCGTTGCAATTTGTACGAATATTTTTGGTGCGCTAAACGCATCAAATTTCTATCCATGAAGCTTGCAAAAAAATTGGTCTGGTTTTGTACGTTTGGTTATTTTGTGATCGCGTTTTTAGTGATACCATTTTTCTTAACAATTTCGATTCTCTAACCCCCCCCCCCCCACCGCCCCCCCCCTTAAGCCAAACTCTAGATCGATTCTCTGATCCCCCCCCCAAAACCAAACTCTAGATCCGCGCCTGTCTGTTGATTCATAATCGCTGTCTACAAGTTTAAAGATTTCCAGTTGTGCTTCCATGGTCGTGATTCTCCACGCAATGACGTACTCGGATCTCCTTCGATCTCCTCCACCTTGGACGCGCTGAAATAATATAACAAATCCATTAAGTATTATACATGATTTAGAAAGCAAACAAACTTACAGTTTGGATGACTAAATAGGGTTACACAGGCGCAACAGCAATGATGATGATAGTAATAAATGAATGATTGTGTGGCCTCCGGAGAGGCCTAGTGCAGGTCTTTCTAGTTGACGCCCGTGGGTGACCTGCGCGTCGTAATAAGGATGAAGTGATGTTGAAGACGGCACATACACCCAGTCCCCGAGCCACGGGAATTAACCTCAGGAGATTAAAACCCCTGATGGCTCGGCCGGGAATCGAACCCGGGGCACTTTGGACCAAAGCCTTGCGCGCTAACCTATTAGCCACAGAGCCGGACATAATAATAATAATAATACTATACAGTAGTAAACAGCTCAAGCAAGAAAACTAATTGGTATCATGAAATACAGGAAGACTTAAGGCAGGTGGGGATCCGCAGGCAAATGATTGGAGACAGGAGAATTCAGAAACTAAATTAAGAATACAACATTTAAAGTAAAGGAAAAGAAGAAGACGGGAGCATTGTGGACAGAACAACGGGAACAGGAGCACAGTCAAAGGATGAAGAGATTTTGGGAAGAGAAGAGGAGAGGAGTGAAAATTGTGTCATCATGACAAATTAAAGTTCAAACACTGTCCACAAGGGCAAAAATGATATAATAATAATGATAATAATAATAATATTAATATTAAATCACGATATACACCATAAATACAGAGAGAAGATTTAGAAATATATGGAAGCTGTGAGAATATGGAAACTAAAGAATGTGACAATCCTTCCCTTTCTTCTTTTACATTTAACGCCACGGTTTTTGGCCGGTGAGTCCCGGTTTTACAGTCGTACAGATGACAGTCTGCGAGCCTCACGCATGTACAATAGATACCTTACGTGAGTGTCAGTGTTCAATTGCGCGGAAAGTTTCACTACCGTCCCCTGTACGACTGCGCAATCGGAACTGTGGCGTGTACCCAACGGCCTCACACCCAAATATTTTCTAGGAAATATAGCTCTACCATTGTATACCTACACCAGTAGCATAACTACGGGGGTCATTATGGAGATCAATCCCCCGCAGAGCCAAATAATTTAAAATAACGCAATTTGATAAAACATTATTTAACCCCACAATACTAACATACGTAAAATTTACGTGTATGAATAATTTAACTGCTTAGAATTCCCTCTATATCTGTCCCCACCCCACCGTCTTCCAGCAGTGCTTCTACTGGTCTATGGTGGTGATGTCAATGCTTTTGTTATTAATGCCAATCAGTTCTAGAAGCATAATCATGGGGCAAAGAAATGCCTGGATACTATCCTTGAATTTAACAACATATTGGTTTCTCTGCTAGATGGGGGCTTCATTCATTCCATTCCTGACCCGGTCGGAGACTGGAAGCAGGCTGTGGATTTTCATTTCATTGGTTTCTCCATGGCAATAACAAAGATGTGTGGAATTCGATGTAGATATGTCACATCACTTAAGAGGGATTATAAAAACAACCTCATAAAAACCAGAGACAGCATACGAGGCTGGAGAGATTACGTACTGCTATTTACATCAAAGTAAACGACTTCTGTATTTGTTGTATTTAAGATGGAACTTAGCGTATTAAACTTCAAAGACCACAGAGGATTCAGAGCATATAAATAGTGTTACATATGAAATATATATTAATTTCAACCATTTAACTTATTGGTGCCTTAGTTCAAAGTTCGTAATGTACGTAAACTTAACGTATTATTAGTATTAAGCATCAATTGAATAATGTTAGTAATCTAGGGTTAAAAAAACCAATTTTCGGATTGTTGACAAACGGTTGGTTTATGTAGGCTAGGCTACGTTTATAATTTGATAACATTTCTCTTTACTTGTGTAAATTACTTAGTTTTAGGCCAACCAAACTGTTCATTCCCGAGCTTTTGCACATTGAGAGGTATAAAATGCTATGGAGATCAAGCATGAAAACGAGTAGGTTTGCTTTCATTGATTGTTTAATTTTGCCCCCCACCCGCACAAAACCAAAACCCCCTCCAGAAGTAAACCCTAGTTACGCCACTGACCTACACTATTGCAGAAAAGGTTGTCATTGCGAAGATGCGCAGAATCGTCAGAACATTTTTTAAATTTTCCTTGATAGCCAGTGCTTGTATGACAGGCGTTCTCAACCTCGTGTTCTTTAAATTGAATTTGGTGCTGTCGTCATCCACGAGCACGAGCTCGAGCTCCACTGATTGTGAGCTCCATTCTTCAATTGACATTCTGTTGTTTGAATCACACGTCTTGACAGAAATTTTATCAATTGTGTGTTTTTAACCTACAGTAAATATGTGTCTTATCTGCTTGAGGGATGCAACATGCCTAGTGAGTGGTGAATCCCTGGCTATTTCAGCACTTTTAAGGGAGAGAGAGATAGGAAAAGGAAAGAGAGGAGCATGTTTGTTGCATTATTATTATTATTATTTATTATTATTGTAAGTAGTAGTAGTTTGTGGTTTTACGTGACCGTTAATCTCGCGATTGAGCCACGGGACCTCAATTTTACGTAGAATCTGAACCACAGGATATGACATTTCACTTTGAAAATCTCAGATGCATTGACCGGGAATCAAACCCAGTCCGCCGTGCTTAGGTGCCAACAGCTTGACCACTGCGTCACCACGCACTCTATAAACGGTGGGTGAGTGGTTATTGTGTCGGACTGCCAACCCCCCCCCCCCCCCCCAAAGCTTGCAGGTTCGCTCCTGGCCGTGGTAAGTGATTTTTGAAAGGCGAGTTCATAATGGCAAAATTGATCTCGGAATTTTCCGCCAACACAAAAGTTCCTCCTTTCTCAACTAGAAAGCGCTGTAGTGTCAAGGAGCTTAAATATCTAACCGGCTTGACTTTCATAGCGCTCCAAGGAACAACAAAATTCGACATGAAAACTTGCACCTGGCAGCCGAGGCCATACGATATTATTATTATATTATTGTTATTTTTATTATATATAATTCGCTAGGGCCACCAAGCCCTCGTTCTTCTGCTTACGCTCCTCTGTCCAAGGGGCACTGTGTCTTCTCTTCGCTTGCTCGTCTCGGCTTATCCCGTTCGTCAATATTTTCTTGCGGAAGAGATCTCTGTTAAGGTCGTCTTCAGATGAGATATGAAGCATTTGCAGGTCTTCTTTGGTATTTCTAAACCAGGGAATTGTGGTTTTGGGGTTTGAATCAAAAAAGAAAGTGAAAGATCTCTTTAGTTAACTTTCTCCCGTTCATTCTTTCCATGTGACCATAAAACCGTGTCCGTCTTTTTCGGATTGAGTAGGTAATTTTCTCTATTTTGCTGTAGACTTCCTCTTTGGATCTCTTTTGATGGATTCCATTTTTGTACTTTGATCCAAAGATTCCTCTCACAATTTTGCGCTCTTTTCTCTCCAGTTCGTCAAGGAGTCCTTTGTTGGCATTTAGAGATAGGGTTTCGGCTGCATATTTTATTATTATTATTATTATTATTATATTTGATTTAATGGCGCTCAGGTGCCTACTTGGTATGGCGTGAGGGTGGTGCTCGCCTCCTGTAGGGAAAAGGAAAGCTGAATACTATCATAATCTGGGAATATGTACTGTAGTTGTTGTTTCATTTGAGATGCTTGGACATCGTGACCATTTAGCCCCCTATACTTCCGTGTGAATAGTATTGATTTGATGACCTGTCTTATTTGTAATTTAGATGAGCATTGAGAAGGAGGGGGCCGTGGCTTTAAGGTAGGTGCCATTCTGACATTTGCCTTGTGTAGAAGTAGGAAACCTCGCAAAACTACTTCCAGGATGGCTGAGGTGGGAATCAAACCCACCCGTTATCAGTTTTGTCTGACGAGACTGAGTGTACCCCGTTCCAACCGTCAGACCAGAATTAAATTTCTTGGCAGAGGCGGGAATCGAAACCGACCTCCGGGGCGACAGCCAATAATACTAGCCACTAGAGCACGAGGTAGGCTAGGTCAATATTTACAAAGCAATGCTGGACTGAGCTGGAGCCTCGAGATCGCTAGCCATGGCCCACAACCTGTGAGGCCCTGCGGCACCTAACCTGATCAAAGAATAATAATAATAAGAAGAAAAACAATACCGGTAATGTTATTGGTTTTACGTCACTTTTAACTACTGCGGCTTTTAGAAGCGCCGGGATGCCGGAATTTTGCCCCGAAGGGGAACTTTAACGTGTCAGTAAATCTACTGACACGGCTCCCTCGCATTTGCGCTCCCTCCCAGGATTCAATCCTGCAACCTTGGGAATAGCAGGCGAGAATGTTACCGCTGAGCCACGCAGCCATTCCCTGATCAAAGAGGATCATATTTACTGTATGTGCAGTATTTGGCTAGATATCAAAGCTGCGTAATATTGACAAAAGTCAATCAATGAACTGGGGTTAGTTTTTTGTTATCTGGCAGCCCCTTGTAAGTTGCGCACTCAAGTGGGAGGTGACGACCACACAAGGCTCCGCAGGATCGGGCATCTCACTTTACGTGAGGATTGCTCTTTTAAAGGGCTCAACTACGATTATTGTACTGACAAAAAATAGCGTCGAAATGCAGTAACATTTAATTGATAACTTTCAGTCGGCCTTCACGAATTAATAATAACTAGCGGACCCGTGCGATCATAAAGCACACTTTCCCCAAAGGGTTTATAATGAGAGACTCAAGGAGAAATGTTATGTTCTTATTTCAACCAAATGATTATAGAACACTATTTACACTTCCGTTAGAATTCCAACTTAAGAAGGCAATCACTGAACATTAGATCATCATAACACTCACCTGTTATTCGATATTTATGAAATTATACGATTTGAGTACTCATTCCTTTGATTTACTGTTCCTGAAATCCATGCAAAATGATAAAGGAAAGATCTCCGAATGTTAAAATGACATGATACAGGCGTCACAGTGGCCAAGCTGTGAAGTGGGCAGCAATTATGGAGCGTATTTTCCTACAGCAACAGTATCTGCAAATCGCACACTTCGTACATTTTTTTAAAGTATTTTTTTTTTAAGAAATTACAGATATTTATGAAATTAGTGTGCAATTCATCACTGCTAATGTCTATTCTCTTTCATTTGAATGCTGATTTGTCACGATCGGTCGCTTGTGAGCGCCGCATGAGGGATCTATACTACTGAAATAATATATATATGATTATGATGATTAACTCTCTCTGTATTTAACAGTGAGGGCCCTCCCTATGGAACGGAGAATCGCAATGCAATGCCGAATGTTGGTCGGGGCTCAGTATCGAGCAAGGCAGCGTAGCTTAACACATTTACACTTTTTAACGTATTTATTAATCATCGGGGTGTGGTGGCGAAGCGGTCAAGCTGTATGCCTCTCACCAAGGCGGACCGGGTTCGATTCCCGGCCAATGCATGTGAGATTTTCGATGTGAAATGCCATGTCCTGTGGTTCGGATTCCACGTAAAACGGAGGTCCCGTGGCTTATGATCGCGAGATTAACGGTCACGTTAAACTACAAGCTTCCTTTTCCGTATTTATTAATCATAATATTGTTATTTACATGCATTTCAGATTAATTGCTGGAAATGCTGTCCTTCAATTTCTAAACACACGTTGCACGAACGTAGGGAGTTTTGCTACACTCGCTGTAATTCATCGTATCAGTGCAGTTGTATCGTTCTCGAGGGTGCGCGGATTGGTTCTGTATACCTTTTGTTGGAGGTTCCCCCACAAGTAAATATCATACGGCGATGAAACTTACGAACAAATCAACTGCAAACTTATTCTTGAGAAGATATTTTGTTTCCACTAGGAAAAATCGATGTTTTGTTCTACACCTAACAATGTTAACGGGATACGAGGTAGGCTACAGTACTTCACATCAAGTCTTAATTATCTTTCCAGCTGCGTATGTAATACATGCTATGACAGCATCCGGTGTTTCCCGTCCCGCTGTTGTAATCGGTACATGCTATAAATCTCGCGCTAAAACTAGGCTACCTATCAAATAATTATTGCTTGTATGTAAGGTTAGGGGGCTAGCAGGAAGCCCGCAGTGTCCCAATTGCGAAATCTGTATCCTTCTCTTGACTTTGTAATGCCAGGTAAGAGAACGGCTTGCTGATTCATCGCGAGGTGATAATCATGTCCTGACATGGATGTCACACCACAGTTGTATTGCATTATGTCGCAATGATGCTGGAAGAAATCGCAAGTTGTCTATCATTCACATCAATCATCTTTTTTCTTTTGTTTTTGCCAGTTGGCGTGGGTCAGTGACCTGTGGTAAAGTGTGGGTCTTGAACTGAACTCGAGCTCGACTGCCGGTTCGAATCCAGTCACGGGGATGGATGTGTCATACATTACAATAATCTTTCCCCATCACACCAAAACATATATGCAAGTTAGAACGCTCTACTAAATGAATATTAAAAATAATAATATCAATCCTCAGCTTCCAATCCACTCCGATGTACCTGTACTTAGAAAAAGCCGATTAAAATCCAAACCACCATCCATCATACTGGCAGAATCGTTACAAGCAATGAATTTCAATATGAACAGGAAATAGTCAGGAATGTGGACTAGTGATTCACATGAGGACTAGCAGGCTCTCGTTAGACCAGGTACACAGCCCGTTGGCATGGAGATGGAACTACTGCGACGTACACACATCAAAAAAAGTTTTGCATCACCTCGGTTCCAAGAGTTCCGGAACCGTTAAATACAAAGGGAATAGAGATCAACACAAACAACATTTCAGCTCGTTTTATTGCTCATGAGACCCACACATTGCATGTTGTACCATCATACAGCTAGACTTTCAGCATTTGTGGTCCAGATTGCAGTACACACCACTACCTCTAATACCCAGTAGCGCGTCCTCTTGCATTGATGCATGCCTGTATTCGCCGTGGCATACTATCCACAAGTTCATCAAGACACTGTTGGTCCAAATTGTCCCACTCCTCAACGACAATTCGGCGTAAATCTCTCAGAGTGGTTGGTGGGTCAAGACGTCCATAAACAGCCCTTTTCAACATATCCCAGGCATGTTCGATAGGGTCCATGTCTGGCGAACATGCTGGCCACTGTAGTCGAGCGATGTTGTTATCTTGAAGGAACGCATTCACAAGATGTGCACGATGAGGTCGAGAATTGTCGTCCATGAAGACAAATGCCTCTCCAATATTCTGCCGATATGGTTGCACTATGGGTCGGAGGATGTCATTCAGGTATCGTAAAGCTTTTCGGAGCCTTCCATGACCACCAGTGGCGTACGTCGGCCCCACATAATGCCACCCCAAAACATCAGGGAACCACCACCTTGCTGCACTCGCTGGACAGTGTGTCTAAGACGTTCAGCCTGACCAGGGTGCCTCCAAACACGTCTCCGACGATTGTCTGGTTGAAGGCATATGCGACACTCATCGGTGAAGAGAACGTGATGCCAATTCCGTGGGGTCCATTCAGCATGTTGTTGGGCCCATCTGTACCGCGCTGCATGGTGTCGGGGTTGCAAAGCTGGACCTCGCCATGGACGTCGGGAGTGAAGTTGCGCATCATGCAGCCTATTGCGCACAGTTTGAGTTGAAACACGACGTCCTGTGGCTGAACGAAACGCATTATTCAACATGGTGGCATTGCTGTCAGGGTTCCTCCGAGCGGCAATCCGTAAGTAGCGGTCATCCACTACAGTAGTAGCCCTTGGGCGGCCTGAGCGAGGCCTGTCATCGACAGTTCCTGTATCTCTGTACCTCCTCCATGTCCGAACAACATCGCTTTGGTTCACTCTGAGACGCCTGGAAACTTCCCTTGTTGAGAGCCCTTCTTGACACAAAGTAACAATGCGGACGCGATCGAACTGCGGTATTGACCTTCTAGGCATGGTAGAACTACAGACAACATGAGCAGCGTACCTTCGTCCTGGTGGAATGACTGGAACTGATCGGCTGTCGTACCCCCTCCGTCTAATAGGCCCTGCTCATGCATGGTTGTTTACATCTTTGAGCAGTTTTAGTGACATCTATGAACAGTCAAAGGGACTGTATCTTGGATACAATATACACAGTCAACGTCTATATGCCGGAGATCTGGGAACCGAGGTGATGCAAAACTTTTTTTGATGTGTGTATTTGGAGGACACTTAACAGGCTCTGTACAGGCCGTGCCATTTGTGCAGAGAACCTCCTCCAATGGGGATTGGCGGCATCTTCCCGATGTGACTGTGGCAGTGAACATCACATTGTAACATGCTGCAGCAGACGAGCTTATTCTGGAAGTCCAGAAGATTTCTTTGAAGTGACGGTTTCAGCCCTTCAATGGATTGAAAAATTAGATGTTAATTTGTAGATTTTTAATATTTCTAATTTTATACAATTTGTTAACTATGTATATTAGTTGGTCTTCATTTGCCATACGCTAAATAAACATATATATATACATGCAAGTAAACAGAAATTAAATTGGAGGGCTGCATGGCTAAGAAAAAAAAAGATACAGTCAGTGTGAGTGACTAGACTTTATATCATTTCAAATGACGCATGCTACAAATGCTACACATGTTAGAAAGGCTCAGGAGGGCTTCTCGCTTCCTTCGAAGCCCCAGGACTCTTTCAACAGACTCCATTACCCATTAACATAGGCTTCCCGCGCGGGCAACTCTTTAAGGGTCACCCATTATTTGAATCTGATATCTTGCAAACCTCTTTGAATTGAATCTAACATACTGTACACCTCGCTAAGTGTCACCCTGTATTTTGCTCTGACATCCTGCACACCTCTTTAGGAGGCACCCTGTATTCTTATCTGGCATCTCGTATATCTCTTTAGAAGTTACCCTGTATTCTTGTCTGACACCTTGTACACCTCTTTAGGAGTCACCCTGTATTCTTGTCTGACATCTTGTGCACCTCTTTAGGAGTCACCCTGTATTCTTCTCTGCCACATTGTACACCTCTTTAAGAGTCACCTTGTATTCTTATGTGGCATCTTGTATATCTCTTTAGGAGTCACCCTGTATTCTTATTTGACGTCTTGTACACCTCTTTAAGAGTCACCCTGTATTCCTGTCTGACATCGTGTACACCTCTTTAGGAGTCACCCTGTATTCCTGTCTGACATCGTGTACACCTCTTTAGGAGTCACCCTGTATTCTTATCTGACGTCTTGTATATCTCTTTAGGAGTCACCCTGTATTCCTGTCTGACGTCACGCACTCGCCGTCTCCGTATCGCATAACGGCAGACCCCAGCAGTAAACTCAGACTCGGTGCATATGCACTGAACAACATGACGTCATACACGCCGTAACCGTAACGCATAACGTTAGACCCAAGCATAACGACGAAGTCGACAAGGTCAGTTGAAATGATAAAACCTAAAACCAATAAATATTTTCTTTGTAAGGGTGTTGAAAAAGAAAAAAGGTCCGACAGTCCAGCCATAACTAAGCTAAACCCTGTCACCAGTCTCCCGAACGTTAATTTTTTGTCACTCTTTTCGAACGTTAAACCGCCAACAATGGGTATGAAGAATTATTTTTCACGTGCTGTAGACCCGCACAGCACATGTGCAAGATGGGTTGCCTATACAGATGTGCTGAAGTCGAGATGAGATACAGCGAGATTCTCCCCCAGGGGCACACAATCAGCTGGGTCTGGCATTGCTTCCAGCTATGCCAGGTTACGCTCTCTTATCTTTCCTGTTGTTGTTGATTCTTTTAGTGGCTTTGTGACGTCGTAGTCATGTAACCCCATGCATTTAGGTGTTTGTAATTTGTCTGATAACCTGTGTTCTTGTATTGGTTGTATTAGTGCGTGTATTTGTAATTTGGATGATGATTGGGAAGGAGGTGTCCATGGCCTTAAGTTAGGAAGCTTCTCGGCATTTGACTGGAGTGGAAGTGGGAAACCGCGGAATACTACTTTCAGGTTGACTGAGGTAAGAATCAAACCCGTCTCTTCTCAGGTTTGCCTCATGAGGTTGGGTGTACGCCATTCCAGCTCTCAGACCAGAATTAAATTTCTTGGCAGAGCCGAGAATCGAACCCGGGCCTCCGCGGTGACAGCCAAGAACGCTTGCCAGAACGCAAAAGGTGGACTATTTCATCTTTCCTGTCAATCGCCATTGGTCAGCTCTTGTTTTCATTAAAACCCGACGGTACCAGGGTATCCGAGATCTAGGGCGTTTAATTGTCCGCCTTTCATTGCCCCTCCTTTTTCTTTTTCTGATTCCCTCGATATTTGAGGGGACGGAACTCTCTTCATTATTTCCAGTCTTCAACGTGACTGTGTGTTACAAAGGCAGATGACCTGTATGCATTTTCTGTATGCACTGCAACATCGTGGTCATATAGCACCGTTTACTTGGGTGTGTGAAGAATTTATCTGATAGCCTGTGTTACTGTGATGGCTGTATTAGTGTGTGTGTATTAGAAGAGGATTTGGAAGAAGGCGGCCGTGGCCTTACGTTAGAAACCATCTCAGCATTTGCCTGGAGTAGAAGTGGTGATGATGATGATGATAATTGTTGTTTGAAGGGGCCTAACATCTAGGTTTTCGGCCCCAGGAGTAGAAGTGGGGAAACCTCGGAAAACCACTTCCAGGATGGCTGAGGTAGGAATAGAACCCGCCTCTTCTCAGTTTTGCCACACCCCGTTCCAGCCTTCAACCAGAATTAAATTTCTTAGCAGAGCCGGGAATCAAACCCGGACCACTGCCGATGTTACAACAACAATCACCACCTCCACCAGAATTAAGTTCTCTACAAAAGAAAGAAAAACTACTCAGGGGCCTAGACTTGCGAATTAATTCACGCAATATGACTGCTATAGGAGGCTGCAGCAACTCCAGACATCGAAGTTTCGAATCTCGGCACACAGGGAGACCTTCTGGGCTGTGGTTTCCTCCAGGTTTTTCCACACTCCCTTCAGGAAAATGTCTCGAGACTATTGCTCCTAGCATAGTCCCTAATAAATACACATACTACAGACACCACAGGAACGCAGGCTGTCAGACAATTTCAACACTCACCGAAGCACATGGGGCTGATGACCAAGTGGCCAACTCTCTACGAAACACGTGAAGTCCGAGAAAGATTTACTGACCACTAACAGCGATATCAAATCTCTCAACTGTAAGATTTGATTACGAGTGTTTATAATAATTCAGATTGGCACCAGTACTTCACACTTCATGACCAGGCCGATGGGAATCACCGTCGTAAATAGAGGTAGGCCTATAGATATTATTAAAGATGAAGTCAGCCCATATCTGTGTTCTATCGTACGTGTGACAAGCGAAGAATAACGAGCATCTGGACTTCACGATATAACATGGCATCTACAAATAACTACACTACAATAATTATGGCCAATGTTGCCAATTTTGGGAAAAGTAACTACATTCAGGGGAATTGATGTTCACAATTCCGATGTCATTTCTGATTATCGACTTTTATTGTGTTATTTTATGTATCTTGTGGGAATTGTAAGGTATTTTAAACATATCGGTATTACCCTTTCACGAATTGATTGCCGGCGGTCGAGATGGGAACTATTCTCTGTATACTTGTGTCACACGTCACTCTGCTTCGTTGACAGGTACTGCTCGGTTCCAAGCTCTGTGAACTTGCGGGATGAGGGGCAGAGGCAGGGTAGGAGCAGGCGAGAATTGAGAAGGCTGTCGACAGCCCGCCGTGTTACCTGGCATTCTCGTCTATTCCAATACTGCTAACATAGGGTATTTTCTGAAACCAGTGTGGCGTTGGGAATGAGTGACTGAGTCACCGACTAATGTATTTGCTTCTGTTACTACGCAAGGACCGAGAAACCGTATCACTCGTCACCACCACTACTCATAGTCTGCGATGCACATTCCTCTCAGGTCCACGCAGCTTAGACTCAAGCAGTACAGTTGCGCGTGTAGGATATGACTCAGCTCCAGTGGCTGTCCGTGGTAACATGAGCTCCTGTGACACTTATCTGCGCTTCTAAGACAGGTAACATGCGCAATGCTGCTTGACTTATGTGCAGACTGCACTCTGTCATCACTGTGTCCTTCTCTTTACCCCGCGGGGCTCCTGCTACAATACTCAACAAACGTTGACGCAGCCAGGCTCAGCGGCAATCAAATCCTAAATGGGCTAAAAACAAGAAGTTCCGTGACGAACTAAAGAGCCTACTTTTCTTAAAATTTAATATTCATGCCAATGATTAATGACGAAATTAAGTTGGTAATATCGAAATTTCTAATTAGTTAGAAATACAGTATACCTGGCATAATGTAGCCTAATAAAGCACTACAGTTGGCAGCCCTGGTGACTGAATATATTCTTAGATCCATTTCTTAGGGTACAGAATACAAAATTTGGTTGAAGTCCAATGGATAGCATGGACGTTACATGCAGTTAAATATTGGATCTAACAGCGCGCGTAAAATCATGTTGGCAACAATGCCATGCATGTATTGGCCAGAAATAATCTGAAATAATATGATATGTTGTTGTGCCAATTTTGAATGAAATCTATTAGTTAGTATAGAAGTTACATGAATTTAAAGTTGGACGTCTCAGCAGGCTTAGAATCATGTTGGTAGCACTGACGTATATAAGTTACTCCAATTTAATATAGAATGTCAGGTACTATACGTGTGCATAGTTTAAAACTGTCGGCTTGCATACTTTCTGATATATGGGTATTTGGATTAAAACAAATTGAGAGCATTTATTAACAGTTGGCAGCCCTGGTGGCTCTTAAATATACGCTCAGTCATATCTGTTTCTGTACACATAGCACATACGAAATTTGGTTGAAATCCAATTGATAGTGTAGAAGTTATATGCATTTAAAATTTGGACCTATCAGCAGGCTTATAATCATTTTGGCAACACTGCCATGTATGGCCTCATGGAAATTAAACTGCAATATTATTATCTATACGTGTGCCAATTTTGAAATACCTCCGATTCATACCTTCCAAGATATCCAACATGGAGCTCAAATTTCAAATGCGGTTTTTCAGCAGTTGGTAGCACTGATATCATTTTCAAATATGGCCGTGAGATATTCAGGTATAGGTCTTTACTCCTACCAAATTTTTTTTCGTTTGCTGCAGCCGTTTAGGAGTTGATAGGGGGACACACACACACACACACAGCCAGCCAGCCAGACAGACAGACAGAAGGACAGACAGACAGACAGACACACATTTTCCCGGATCGATCACATAAGTCTACTTTTTCCTCATTTTTGCAAAATGTGAAAAGTAGGCTAAAAATACTAGACTATAATGGAGTACATTATTACGACAACGCCGCCGGGCATTAAGTGTAAAAGAGATAAGGAGATTGATTGATTTTCACGGCTGCCCTATTAGAGTTGAAGAGCTTCTTAACAGTAGCGCCCTGCATATAGCAGGAATATGGCGTATATACATACTGTAGTAACAACATATTAGTATGTATGTATGTATGTCTACCCCTTATTATTCCCGTTTTCCAACGGGGTCGGGGATGAGATGCGATGGAAGTTTTTGTGGCGATGGTTTTTACGGCCGGATGCCCTTCCTGACGCCAACCTCAGGAGAGGAGTTAATGAGAGATGAAATGAATGATGGTGAATGAAACTGGGCAAGGATGTGGAAGGAAGCGGCCGTGGCCTGTCAGAAGGTACCGTCCCAGCATTTGCCTGGTGTTGAAAATGGGAAACCACGGAAAACCATTTCAAGGACGGCCGACGGTGGGGCTCGAACCCACACGTCTACCGAGTCAGCAGAGAGCTTGGCCCCATGACCTAATGCTGTGCGTTAGCCAGCGTAGCCACTACTGTCGGTAGTAACAACATATATATTAGTACTGTACATAAAATAAATAAAAAATACAATGCAATTCGTAAAAAAGAAAGATCGTCATAAAATCATAATTATCATAATATAATATCAGAAGCAACAACTTGTTGGTTAAAAATAATGATCAAACACGTTTCATGCAGCATTTGCCACTTTTATAATAATAATAATAATAATAATAATAATAACATGAAAAAGAGTAAGTTATAACAAAGAGTGAATACAAGGAAGGAAGGAAGGAAGATTGTAGTTTTACGTGACCGTGAATCTTGTGATTATAAGCCACGGGACCTCCTTTTAACGTGGAATCCGAACCACAGGACATGGCATTTCACTTCAAAAATCTCACATGCATTGACCGGGAATCGAACCCGGACCGCCTTGGTGAGAGGCCTACAGCTAGACTGCTGAGCCACCACGCCCCTATAGAGTGAATACAGATTCAGTGTCTATTAGGTAGTCAGCCTGGAGGTTGGTTGGATCCTCAATGAACACCACCATAGTCTATGTGGGTAGAAACCAACAACAACTCAAGACAGCGTTAGGTAGACTAGACAAAGTGAGACTGGGGTTGGGGTTGTTGTTGTTGTTGTTGTTGCGACCCTGTGTATTTGGGAGTAGTCTATGTGGAATTTGTTTCATAACCCGCAGGTTATTATGATAGCTGTGCTTGTGTGCGTATTATTGGGGTTTAGCATTGGAACCTTAAGTTAGGAACCATCCCAGCATTTGCCTGGATTAGAAGTGGGGGAAAAACTCACGGAAAACCGCTTCCAGGATGGTTGAGGTGGGAATCAGTTTCCCTTACGAGGCTCAGTGTACAGGCCGGACGTTTGTTTTAGACGATTGCCCTTGAACTTGAAGCTTGCGAGTGAGCCTGCACACTGTCACTCTCTCACCCTGTCGCTTCACATTTGTCACCACCGACCTGATGTAATGGAATTCCAGACTTGAGCACGTGACGACATCACCGCTCAGAAAAGTATGCTACTAGCCAGCACGTGCGTACTTCCACCCTCCCGTCCTTTTCCTCATGCTCATAATATCATTAGCATCGTTATTACATTTATTATTATATTTTTACTCAGATGGTTTTCAAAAATCTTAAGCAAAGCAATGCTTAAAACTGTTCGGTGCACACTGTAAAATAAAATAATAGCCCGTCAAATTGAGGAGAGGCCTGAAATATTGTAATGAATAGCAATATTACCGGTAAGAATACCGGTAGCCTACAATCATAAAACAAAAATGTTCAAAGCGAAACGACAGAACGTGATTGTTTCCGTGTTATTTAGCAATTTATATCTCCTGTAGAATAAGTTTCAAGGCACAAGAAACATATAAATGTATTACAAAATATACGTTCATTGTATAATTATGCTATTAACTCTCCCTTTATAAGACAGAAGCTAATCACTGGGAAAAGGCGTTATCCCATCCATATCATCATCATCTCGGTCCTCTCCATCACTGGATCCCGCACTGGTGGGTGAGGAATCGCCGAGGGAAATTATGAGGTCGTCCACAGCTGTGTCAATAACACCTTCACGTTCCCGCGCTTCGCTTAATACTCTTTCCACATGCGACACCACCTTCGCCCAGTTTTCAGCTGTCAACACCCTCATCCTAATCGCAACCTATGCTGCCAAGACCTGTACCATGGAAAAAGTTGTCCAACCCATCGCGTCACCACTCGCAAACAAAAAGAAAGCTACTGGTAACCTTTATCTAATTCGCACGAACCTAAGCTTAAACTTACACTAACACTATATAAATAAATAACGGACACTAATGAATTATAAATATAAGTATAAATAAGTATAAATCCTACACGAGAAAGTAATTAACTAATTAATTCAATACAATTATAACGCAGCATGGTCAGTGTGCACTCGGGAGGCAACTAAACAAAGGACTGGTCAAGTGACAAGCACGTGGCCAAAAGCGTCATTCAAATTGGCAGCGCTGTATGGTTTCCATAGCAACAAGCCTTGCGTGGGATCTAGTCGTCAACTGTTTTTGCCCACTGGCGCCGAACTGTCAGATTCCAACTCTGGATAATACAACTGTAGTTACGAACAGAACGTCATTATATTTGCCAATGACTGTACTTCAGCACTAGCATGAGATACTGCTCGGTTCCAAGCTCTGTGAACTTGCGGGGTGAAGGGCAGAGGCAGGGTAGGAGCAGGCGAGAATTGAGAAGCCTGTCGACAGCCCGCCGTGTTACCTGACATTCTCGTCTATTCCAATACTGCTAACATGGGTCTTTTCTGAAACCAGTGTGGCGTTGGGAATGAGTGACTGAGTCACCGACTAATGTATTTGCTTCTGTTACTACGCAAGAACCGAGAAACCTCATCACTCGTCATCACCACTACTCATAGTCTGCGATGCACATTCCTCTCAGGTCCACGCAGCTTAGACTCGAGCAGTAGTTTTGTCCATCATCTGACCGCATGGGGCAGGTGACAACAACACTCGCCTCCAGGCTTCCATTAGAATTTTTCACTCGTCTAAAACAAACGTCCGGCCTGTACCTCACACCAGACTTCCAGGGCGACAGCCAAGACTGCTAGCCGCTACACCACGAAGTGGTCAAGATAAGGAGTGAGGTAATACTAATATCGTATGGCCTCGGGTGCCGGGTGCAAGCTTTGTTATTTGACACCCAGAGGACAGCCTGCATGTCGAATTTTGTTGTTCCTTGGAGCGCTATGAAAGTCAAGGACGTTAGATATCTACAGTAAGGTCCTTGCCACTATAGCGCTTTCTAGTAGAGACATGAGGAACTTATTTGTGTTGGCGAAAAATCCCGAGATTAATTTTGTCATTATGAACACGGTCTACTGAATTCAATTGGGTTCTTTAACATGCCAACAACGTATGATATGCATGCCGCGATTTTTGTCGCCTTTCAAAAATAACTTATCACGGCCAGGTTTGAACCTGTAAGCATGGGGTTGGTAGTGCGACACGATAACCACTCACCCGTGGCAAACAGGAGTGAGGTAGTTTGGCTTTGCTTTCTTCACTGAGTCAGTGCAAAAGTATTATTCCTAAACCGTTCACAGCACTAGTTGTGCCTCGTAACATGGTTGGAGAGTAACGCCGGCCGCGCCGTTACCTCAAGAGCAATGCTTGTTACGATTTCAAGATGGAGCTCGTGGAAATGGAGGGAGCCAATCATCCCATCCCAATATTCATCAGTAACTAAGGTTTGGATGTTTAGGAAATGTCATATTTTTTTCCTTGACTACATTTTCATAAGAAACTGTAATTAAGCAGGAGTTCAATGTTCCTGATTCTTTTTAGGGGGGACCGGGTTCGATTCCCGATCAATGCATGTGAGATTTTCGAAGTGAAATGCCATGTCCTGTGGTTCGGATTCCACGTAAAAAGGAGGTCCCGTGGCTTGTGATCGCGAGATTAACGGTCACGTTAAACTACAAGCTTCCTTTCCTTCTTTTTAGGGGGAATTTATAGAGCATATAAATACTTGTGTCGCCTCCGTAGCGTAGCGGTCAGCATTGTTAGCTGCCGCCCAGGAGGTCCTGGATTCGATTCCAGGCTCTGCCACGAAATTTGAAAAGTGGTATGAGGACTGGAACGGGTCTATTCAGCCTCGGGTGGTCCAAATGAGTAAAGGGGGTTCGAATCCCACCTCAGCCATCCTCGAAGTGGTTTCCCACTTCGTCTTCGGGCAAATGCCAGGATGGTCCCTACTGTAAGCCAACGGCCACCTCCTTCCCTCTTCCTTGCCTATCCATCCCAATCTTCCCCTCCCTTCCCATCCCTCATGAGGCCCCTATTCGCTTTGCAGGTGAGGCCGCCTGGGCGAAGTGCTGATCACAGCTCCCCAGTTGTATCCATCCGACCAAGTGTTCTCAGCTCTACGACACTGCCTGGAAAGGCGGTAGTGGTGAGTTCCCTCATTGAGTCCGTGGGAACCACCAACCTGGAGGGTAAAATTGACTTAAAAAAAAAAAAAATATATATATATATATATATATATATATATATATATATATGCTATATAAATGCTTGTTTGGAGTTATTGTCATGTTTCATAAATATTAATGTTTTAAGGTAATATTGTGATAATATTTCAGGGGTATGTGGTGGTACCACTGGCCGCTGCGAGGTTTCTGTGCGATAGCGGCGATAAATATTTAAAAGCTTGTTGCAGACTATCAGAAAATATTTAACTGTAACTAAACTTGGTAGTATTTTTAACTTAGGGCATTTTCTTTATATTTTACAGCAAATGTGATTTGTGTCGCAGTTTTTAACGCGAGAAAAGGTGAAGCAGAATATGCTGCTTTCCGCGAGTCTCTTGAAACATTCTGCGTTAAACATTTGAGGAAAACATTTTTATCGTAGGCCTATTTATGTAATCAGCGTAGATTGTAACTATGTCTTAGGTTTGAATGTAGAATTTATACTGTAATAAAAATAACATTTCATTACTTGATTAACACTTGTCTTTAGAAAGCATGTAAATATATTAGGTCATATTGTAGGCCTACGAAGCCTCCGTGGCTTAGGCGGCAGCACGCTGGCCTCTCACCGCTGGGTCCGTGGTTCAAATCCCGGTCACTCCATGTGAGATCTGTGCTGGACAAAACGGAGGCAGACAGGTTTTTCTCCGGGTACTCCGGTTTTCCCTGTCACAATTTCATTCCAGCAACACTCTCCCTTATCATTTCATTTCATCTGTCATACATTTAATCATTGCCCCAGAGGAGTGCGTCAGGCCTCGGCAGCCGGCACAGTTCATATCCTCGCCGCTAGATAGGGGCTTCATTCATTCCATTCCTGACCCGGTCGGAGACTGGAAGCAGGCAGTGGATTTTCATTTCATTTTTTATTGTAGGCCTACCTATTTTAGATCATATTTCAGTATTTTTGGAGCATATTTGCCTGCATATTTCTCGTTTCTTTAGGTCCAAAACACCCGAAGCTTATTCATCACAAACAACGAACAGTGACTTTATGATGGATTTTAATGGTTCGAGTATCTACGCCTGAAGGCGGCTGACCTTCTATGCCCAAGATCGAGGATTCAAACCCGACCGAAGTCGTCGGATTTTTAAGAGCATTAAAAATCCCTCAGTATGCTTTCCTTCGGAGGGGAAGTAAAGACGGTGAGCCATGTCATAGATTTATGACATGTAAAAGAACCTTCCACTAACTACAATAGTCTATTGCGTAAAGCTAAATTTGTCGGTTAAATTTGATTAACGCTCTATTAAGTTCTAACGTTTGCCTCCAGGTGCCGGTTGCTGTGGCATCTAGTGGCCAAGTTCACAGCTAGGTGTCGTTGACGGTAGCATTTAATAGCAACATTAGGAACTACTTGAAATTGATCGTCTGCAGTCCTTACCTGAATCACAGATAACACACATTAACACAGCCATCAAATTAACACCGGTTATCAGACAGATTGTACACACAACCAAAGTATATGGGGCTACATGACCGTGTTGTCGCAGCCCCTAAACTGAGGATACGCACTGGTGCCACAAACGTTCCAAATGCTACAGCTCCGTTCCAAGCTGCGTGAACCTGAGAGGAATGTGGATCGCGAACTATGAGAAGTGATGGTGACGAGTGATGAGGGTTCCCGTTCCGTGCTTTGTAACAGAACCAAATACATTGGTTGGTGACTCACTCACTCATTCGCAACACCACAGTGGTTTGAGCAACAGCCCTATGTTAGCAGTATTGGAATAGAAAGGAATACCAGATGACAAGGCGGGCTATTGACAGGCCCTTCTCTTCTCGCCTGCCCCTTCCCCTCACTCCGCAAGTTCACAGAGCTTGGACCCTCAATAAATCAGACATGTCTGTGTGTAGATCATTGACTTGGAGGTCTGAGAATAGAAAACTTCCCACAATCTTCTGTGATGCATTTCCGGCCTATGGAAAAGACATTAGGCCCGATCCTCAAACAGTGTTTATGAACCATTCTTGGTATCACAAAACATGCCGAATAGCTCCTAGCTATAGCAACTATACAGTGAAGTCCTTCTCTAAATGACGGAACCTCCCAGAGGTCGCGTGGTGGATGGGTCACTGTGTGTAATCGCGTAGCGCCCAACTGGTTTAACACATTTACACTATAAAACGTATTTAAAAAAATAATATTACTTACACGAATGTCAGAGTAGTTGCTGGAAATGCTGTCCTTCATTTCCTAAACACACATTGCACCAGCGCAGGAAGTTTAGGTACACTCGCTGTAATTCATTCTAACTGAGAGTTTGTATCAGTGCAGCTATTTCGTTCTCGAGAGCCTCCAGAGAACGCGAATTGTTTCTGTTTACCTTTTGTTTGGGATTCCCCCACAAGTAAAACTCGCATGGTGCTGAAACGTACGAATACATTTACTGGAAGACTTCTTCTTTAGAAGATAAGTTTTCACTTACAAAATTCGTTGTTTTGTTCTATACATAACCATGTTCACGGGATACGTGATAGGCTACAGGCCTCCATTATCTGAACTGAGGTATCTTGCCAACTGCGTATGTAATCAATGCTACTGTGTTACAGCATCCAGGGCTCCTCCACCCAACACACGACCTGGACCTGGCAAGGTTCCATTCTATAGAGAAGGACCTCACTGTATTCGCTGGGGCCATCAAGGACAACGTTAAGTATTCTTGTTGCATTTGACACTGAACTTAGCCTTCTTCAGAGCCCAGATAGTACAGTACAGCAGCACAGAAGAAATACCTTTTGTTCCAAAAACCGTGCTATGGTTGGCTTTTAGTAAATCGTTAAAAAAGCACAAGAACAGCTTAACTCTAAATTTCAGAATAATTTGCACGATCATTAAGTCAGAAAACTCAAAAAAAATGAAAAGCGTTTTTCTCTGAATCGACGTATTTAGAGAAAATATTTTTAAACAAAAAATGTAGAGGACATTGTCACCTAGAATTTGTCTCATTGAGGTCATGACATACGTTTTGAAATGCAGAAGCTAGGTGGCGCCAAAGTTTCCAAAAAAGTGTTTTTTCACTTTTTGTCCTAGAAAAAATGTTTTGTTCACAAAAGAGCGAATCAGAAATTTGTTCCTCTCAAAATTGTCTACAACATTTATTGAAACATGTTTTCCTCCGACTTACCGTTCCAAAGTTATAGTCTGCCGAAGTGTGAAAATTGTCCGACACCGGTCCCGGTCTAAACTATGCCCACCACCCTCTCCGCAGTAACAATAGTAGCCTTGACTACGCAGCGTTGCATTTGCTGCACTATAACTTTGGAACGGTAAGTCAGAGGAAACAAACGTTTAAATAAATGTTGCAGACAATTTTTAGAGGAACAAATTTCTGATTCACTCTTTTGTGGAAAAAAAAAACATTTTTTCTAGGACAAAAAGTGAAAAAACACTTTTTTGGAAACTTTGGCGCCACCTAGCTTCTGCATTTCAAAACGTATGACATGACCTCAATGAGACAAATTGTAGGTGACAATGGCCTCTACATTTTTTTAAACTTTTCTTTAAAATACGTAGATTCAGAGAAAAACGCTTTTCAATTATTATTTTTTAGTTTTCCGACAACATGCTACTACAAATTATTCCGAAATTTAGAGTTAAGATTTTTTGTGCTTTTCTAACGATTTACAAAAAGCCAACCATAGCACGGTTTTAGGAACAAAACCATTCCAGCTGTATTCTACTAAGATTTCCCTCATCCTTTGTGAGAGGACCTGCTTACGCTCCTCTGTCCAAGGGGCACCAGGTCTTCTCTTCGGTTGCTCGTCTCGGTTTAACCCGTTCGTCAATATTTTCTTGCGGAAGAGATCTCTGTAAGGGCGTCTTCAGCTGAGATATGTGGCATTTGCAGGCCTTCTTTGGTATTTCTAAACCAGGGAATTGTGGTTTGAATCAAACATCATTATTATTTACATAAAATCCTTTCTCTAGGCATGAATATGAATATGCCTTACTGGCGGGATTTGAGGCTTCAACTTGACCGTCTCGCCCCTTCGTATTACATAATAATTTGTACGAGAAACATGCATTTTCAAGCCATTCACTCCAATAGTTTTGAAGCCAACACATAACGAACAGAAATACATTAGGCACCTCATCCTGGAAAAACACGAAGTTTTAGCCAAAATTCAAAATGTCCAGACAGAAAGCTTGCTGTATTTACAGAGATGATGTAACAACAAGAAGTGTTATTCCCCCGCTCATTAAATGGCGTGTGCCCAGGTGTGGGGGCTATAAATCTAAATTTCACAACATGCATAGCATCAGCACCAATTTCTTGACTGATATGATTAGGCCATAAGCATTGGCTGCCAACTGAGATGTTGCATAACTTACACCATGTCCAACCTGGTGAGTAAGTGCCAATTTTAGTCCATCAAGATAGTTTTCACGAGTGACATAACTTCTTATTCTCCAGTTACATAATTGTTACTTTCTCCACGTACTGTATAAAGCTTCTCTTGCGGATCATCGAAACACTATTCTTGGAATTCTGATTGACAACTTAACAAATACAGTTCACGCCACAGTTTTTGGCCGGTCAGTCCCGGTTTCACAGTCGTAAAGAGGCCAGTCTGCGAGCCTCACGCATGTGCTATTGATACGTGCCTGATGTACGCCACTTGTCCTCTGTACGACTACGCAATCGAGGCTCACCGGCCAAAAACCGTGACGTGGACTGAATTGCTTTATACCTTGTTGTTTTTGCTGCTACTGTTTCATTTCATGAGTTTGGTACAACGTGCTCATTAGCCCCGTGCGTTTGGGTGAGTGGGATCTGTCTGATATTATGGGTAGTCCTAATATTGTAGTGTACTGTATATATGCCGGCCTGTTGGGGTAGCGCACTTGCCTCGCATCCGGAGGCCCCGGGTTCGATTCCTGGCTCCATCAGGAATTTTTAGAAACTGACGTGAGGGCTGGAATAGGGTGTACTCAGCCACGTGAAGACAATTGAGTAGCTGTTTGACAGTGAGGCAGCGCCCCAGTCATGGAGACCAAAATTAACGGCCTAGGGGACCCGACGCGCTGACCACGCGTCATCCCATAGTTAGCAGTCCAAATGGTTGGGCAGCGGTCGCTTGGTAGGCCTAGGCCCTTCATGGGCTTTAGTGTAGTGTATAGGCCCTATAACCCCTGGCACTATAGCCCGTGATGGGCCTAGGCCTACCAAGCGAAGGCTGCCCAGCCATTTGGCCTGCAGTTGGGGTGACGCGTGATCAGCGCATCGGGTCCCCTAGGCCGTTAAACTTGGTTTTCGTGATCGGGGCGCTGCCTCACTCAATTGTCCTCACGAGGCTGAGTTCACCCCGTTCCATCCCTCATGTCAGTTTCTAAAATCCCTGACTGACCCGGGAATCGAACCCGGGGCCTCCAGGTGAGAGGCAGGTGCGCTACCCATACACCACGGGGCCGGCATAGGCCCTATACAGAGCTTTAGGTTATGTAAGTCAGGACCGTCATTAGTGTGTATTTCAGTCCTCAGACCAGATTTAATGCTTTTGGCAGAGCCGGGAATAGAATTCGGGCATCGAGGGTGGCAGCCAGCAATGCTAAATATTACACGAGGCGTACAGTGTCATCACTTCTCCTTTCCCTTGCAGTATGTGGAAATAGATTTCCATTATTACGTAGGGATGGCGTTTATTTTAATTAATACGTTGTGCGGGAAGACGATCAGGCCGGTAGATGAGAAAAGAAGAATTTTAATTTTCCTTTATTTTCGACGATGTCGAAATGCAAATATTAACTTATATGTCAGAAAACTGTATCACATTATTTTTCATTATGAAACAGTTCCTCACACCAATTAGAGCTCTAGAAATAGTTGTGTGACCAATTATGTAAGGGTGGCATCGCACCTGCGCTGAGTTCCACGGCCTCCTAGTTTAAATTTCACTGAGTGACAAGTGTCATAGTGGAGTAATCGAGGAGGCCATGGTCAAATACAAGGTATTCTCTGCGTCCCATGCGCTCTGTTCAGTACATAAAACTGGCGAAATCTCGACAGATATTTATGAATATTTATGTTCGAACATAAAATAGTTATAATTATCGTCGAACATAAACAGTCGCATGCAACACGCCTATAATGGTAATTAACACACTCGTTTCTTAATTATTGCCATTATAGGCTCGTTGCATAATGGACTATTATACCCCCCTCCAGCACGATATTAAATTCTGACCACGGCACTGCGCACTGGTTAATTTAATGTATTGTAATGCCCTTGGGGCAGAAGAGGGAAACCCACGAAAAACCACTTCACCTATAGGACACCTGAGGTGGGAATCGAACTATCCTCCTCTCAATTTTGCCTCACAAGTCTGAGTGTACCGTGTTCTGGCCCTCTTAGATTTTCCCACTGTTGCAGGAAGGAAGATTTCGAAGAATCTCTATTTTTCATCCCGCTTCTTGGAGCAGTATACCTCTCACATCTGATTACTGCATTGTGTTAAAATACTATAGGTATTATTAGTCCAATTATAACATCAGGACAATAGCTGACAACCTGCCTACTTTAATAGCTTTTCTTGTATATGGTGTTTGTTTTTCGGGCTGATAGTCTGATAGTCTGTATGCACTCTTTTGTATATATATTTTTTTCATTATCATTAGTAATATTATTATTATTGTTTTTTTATTACTATGATTGTTAGACTATTATTATTTATATTGTGAATGTAACTGAAATGTTTTATTTTTATAATCCCTAATCTTATTTTATGTAGGGCGCTACTGTAAAGGAGCTCTTAAGCTCTAAGTGTAGCCGTGAAAATAAAATCAATCAATCAATCAATCAATCGTAATGTGTTAAGCACACAGACCAGCAATGTGTTGAAGGGGAAACATACAGCTTAAACAAAATTCGACATGCAAGCTGCCCTCTGGGCGTCAAATAACAAAGCTTGCACCTGGCACCCGAGGCCATATGATATTATTATTATTATTATAAGGAGACAAAACAATAACCACTCCAATTTTAATATTATAGGCTAACTGTGCCTGTCATTAATCTGGTACAACAATTATATACATTTCCTAAGAAACACACGCAACTTGTTATTAGAAGCAAATTTCTAATTTTTCAAAATTGAAATCGTAACTATTTTATCCATGTTTCAAAACTTCTGTCCTTGCTTTTTGCTGACCTTTACCGTTTCCCTCATATCTCCCATGTTTATAGGAATGTCTGGAGTTCACCTTCTTTTAAGTGCATCTTAAACCTTCAGCAAAAAATGAAACTCACTCAAACCTTTGCGGCTTTAAAGTTAATTACTCTTTCTAGAAAATGTTTAAAATATATTATTGAGTTTGCTAAAAAAAAAAAAAGAATAAAAATGCTTAATTAATTAATAATGTGGAAATACGTGAGATTCATTTTTTAGCTGAAGGTTTCACACCTACTTTAAAAAATTAAAAGTCCACAAATTCCTACAAACATGGGGGGTAAGAGGGAAACGATGCAGATCAGCACAAATCAAGGACCACATTTTGAAAAATGGAAAAATAAGGTTACGACTCGAATTTTGAATAATATAAGCTTTGCTTATAATAGCAAGATGTGTGTGTTTGTATGTGCCCCCTTAAAACAAATTGAAACCTAGTTAGTTAGTTAGTTATTGTTTATTAAGGGGCGGAACTATGAGGTCATCTGCCCCTATATTGTAACCTACAAAAGATTTTCATTTCGAAATCTCATATGATTGAGATTTCTTATTGCAATCGATCTGTTAAATACATATTTGTAAAAAGTGTATAGCGTAATGGTCTGCAATGGGTACGAGAAAAGTAGCGTTACTGTTGGCCTACATTGATAATAATAAGTTCTAAATTTGTATTATGTGATTCACAGTGCAAAACGTAAGGTTCTGGTTAGGGGCAGATGACCTCGTAGTTCCGCCCCTTAAAACAACAATAACTAACTAACTAATGTGCTGGAACTCAAATTTAACAGCATGAGTTGGTTAGTTGATACTAATTTCTCTCAAATACAAACTGGATATAATTCTCCCAATCTTAATTTCACGTGAAGTACCGGTATGTGGTTACTATCAAAATTCAGCTGTCCGCCTTTCCTAAGCTTACTAGGGGCTGCGAAATACAACGTATTCCTCCGAATATTCCCAAACCCCAGATAAATCTCTATGGATGATGGTATTTCACCATTAAATAACTTCCTTTACTGTCCTACTCGGTTCTCCAGAACGAGCTATCACACACACACTCGTCATACCGACTCAGTGAGCGGTTTCCAGCTAGAAATATCGCCATTCGCACAAGGTCGCCTATTATTATTATTATTATTATTATTATTATTATTATTATTATTATTATTCATGTGCCTTATTCATTAATATTAGTATTAACATATACCGGGTGAGTTAGCTGTGGTCGTGTTTGCAGGCAGTCGCTCACATCCGGAGGTGAGGAGGTTCGAATCCCCCCGCCGGCAACCTTGAAGATGGTCTTCCGTGGATTCCCTTCTTCCTTCCAGGCAAATGCCGGGGTTGGTCCCTAACTATAGGCCACAGCCGTTACCTTCCAATTCCTCGTCCTTAAATTCACACTTTCCACCCCAGACAACACTCCACTACACGCGACGGTACTTGTAGCTCGCCCATTGGGTGTCCGCATACCAGCAGCTACAAACTCTGGCGAGCCGAACATGTCCTCGGACACTCCCGGCACTAAAAGCCATACGATAAATAAAATGTATTAACATAATTAATCTTCTCTTTATTATTCAACATTATCATTAACTTATATTTATTGTAATTCATGAAATTGTTCCATTTCTACGAAATTGCGTGGTAAGTGTAAGAGAGGGCCTTGAGCCCTAACGTCGCTACTTCCAAAGACATAAAAAAATAAAAATCATCATCATCGTCATAATCTCATCAGCTGGACAGTTAGTTGATGCCATAATATTTGTTGCGTGCCAATTCGTTACACACGTGTAAGTTGGCCGTTCCTTCTTGAATGGTGCATATTTCGTGCGCAGTGTGCATTTATACCTTTGTGATCAAAGCAATGTGCATATTGAGTGGTCTCAAGTGGTCTACTCGGGCTTTAACAAGAATTCTCATGCGCTTACGCTTTGGTTGCGCGGAAAACGAGGAGGTACGGTAGATTATAATTATGCAAGTTAATTTGGAGTATTCGTGGCCGGTCTTAGAGCCCGAGTAGAACACTGAGACCATTGCGCTGTCGAGGACACATTGAGCACTTTATTTGCTTTGATCACAAAAACGACCCACTGGAGTCTTTCGGAGCACCTTATTTGAAAGTTCATGATTTTGTAAAAGTGAATAGTATCAAAATTGATGCGTAGGAAATTTAAGGGTAGAAGTTTTAATGTTAGCATTAATCTAACATGATCAAGTAGAGGAATGGGATCTACATGTGCATACATACGTAAGCAGTTATGCTGTAAGTTACTCTTTCTAATCTTTCGGTCGGCAATTTGCAATTTCCATAACTATTACGGCACAGCACTCCAATATATTTTCTCACAAGAAACGAGTATAGGCTAAAAACAATTCTCTTGGAAAAACGAGCAATGCAACGTAATCATTGAAATGTCAATTTTGAAATAAAATCAAAATGTTCATTGAAAGTGAGGTGTTCATTTTAAGGTCACAGGCTACCATTAACAACTTGGAATGTGAACTGCAAAGCGATAGCCTATACAGTATTTCCCAAGGGATATTCACCGAGAGAAGTGTTGCTTGTGCGATGAGGACATCGAAAGGGGTCCGCTACGATATCAACTTCCCAGCTCATTAATTGATGGCTGTCAAGTTTTGCTGACTGGGATCCGGTCACACGCACACGGTGTCAAGCTAATAAACAGCGCATCACGCCAGAACCTCCACTGCTCTCGTTATCTTTTATGAGGACTGGGGGGGTATTATAATTATCTATATATATAAAGCACAAAGTTTGTCTGTCTGTCTGTCTGTCTGTCTGTCTGTTATGTATACAAATCTACACCGTTTCACCGATCTGAACCAAAATTTGTATACTTACCCTTTGGAACCCTGCGGGTAACCCTGTCAACATTAAATTTCGGACAGACCACCCCATGCCCTGCATTTAGGCCCTTTTGCACAAATCTACACCGTTTCACCGATCTGAACCAAAAGTTGTATATTTAACCTATTCTTTGTCTTTGCCGAGCAGTACGCTCTTTCACTAGACGCATCCAGTACAGGCCTAAGCCAGAAAATAAGGTTGAGACTTTGGAAGACATCGAAGCTAGACACCTGAATTACCTATATCAGTTTTAAAATAACACCATGTTCGTTTAGTAGTCATTTTTTCATTACATTATTATTATCATCATAAGTGCAAATGACCTAGATGTTACGCGCATCATACCAATAATCACCGCCGCATAAAGTCTTTCTCGACTGTGAATTTTAAAATATTTATTTTTGGTTGGTTGGTTCTTAAGTTTAGGGGCTGTGACAACGCGGTCTTGTAGCCCCGTGTACTTTGGGTGTGTGTAGAATCTGTCTGATAACCGGTGTTAAATGTGATGACTGTATTAGTGTGTGTTATCTGTTTTTTAATTTAAGTACAAACTGCAACTTAGAATTCTTCAAATAGTTCGTACTTTTGCCGCCAAGCGCCACCGTCAACGACTACTAGGCCAAGTTCGGAACTTAGCTACTAGACGCCACTGCAGTCGGCTCTTGGCAACGGGCGTAGACATCTATGAGCGTTGTTTACCTATCCAATTTAGCTTCACACAGGTGTAATTAGTGGAAGGTTCTTTAACATGCCATAAATCTATGGGACCGCTGGCTTTACTTCCCCTCCGAAGAAAGGCATACTGACGGATTTTTAACGCTCTTAAAATATCCGACGGCTTCGGCTGGGTTTGAACCCGCTATCTTGGGCATAGAAGCTCAGCATGCTACCAAATACGCCACCGAAGCCATCATATAGTTATTTTTATTACAGTACATTGTGTACATTATACGTTGAAGTGTCAATTCAATACCGGTAGTAGTTTCCCTTATCATCCTGATCATAAGAGCAAATGACCTACAGTAGATGTTACGCCCATTACACCATTAATCACCACACACAATAAGTCTTCCTCGCCTGTGAATTTTGAAATATGTATTTCTATTACGGTAGTTTGTAAGTTTGACGTGTCAATTCAACAGTAGTTCTTATTATCATCCTTATCAAAAGGGCAAATGACCTAGATATTACTCCCTCATTGTCTTTGGGGGCAAATGACTTAGATTTTAAGTCCATTATATTTCTAAGGAGACCTTAAAACATTATCATCATTCCACCGGGCGAAGCCGGGTACTACTGCTAGTAAGTAATAAACGTTACTTGGACTCTCAATTTTACTGTAACTTCTAAGAGTAACGAAGAAGCGGAAATGTTCGTTACTTTTCCAAGATGGAGCCCATCTCTAAATTCAACACAAGCAATAACCATTAACGAACCGTGAATTTATGATGGATTTTAAATGTTCGCTGGGCCGTGCGGAGCGATTACGGGCCCTAGGGCTAGGACTTACAGGCCCCCTGTATATTTGTTCGTCCCGTGACATCGTGTAAATATCAAATTGGTTTATTTTTTATTTTTAAAGCCCTCTAGAACATATGATTTTTTAAGTTTGCTTTTCTTTGGAACGTACTAATTTTGTTCATTGCAAGTTGGCGATGCCGTTTCTGCTGTATCTGACCGAAGATTTTACTCTCTTTCATCACAAGAAAGAGTTCAACGCTTTTCACAATCTCATGTACTAAAATTCGAACTTTGCGAAGGTTCATAAATGTAGCTTACCGGCCATTAGGTCGAGTTGAAATGTTTAGAAACTGTAAAAAGTGGAAACTTTACTATTTCTCTGGCCACATTGAATATCATAAAATGTCGAATTTGTTGGCAAATACGTAAAATTGAGTAAATTTGCCTACTCTGGGGTTTTCTACTTTCGCGGGCCCTAGGGCTACAGCCCCGTTTGCCCCTCCCTCTCATCGGGCCTGGGTCCAAGTATCTGTGCCTTTCTATTACCTTAACGTACAGTAACTGGTGCCATATACGTTCCAAATGCTCTTTGAGCCCCAATAACAATTATTATTATTGTTCTGGTTACAAAATATTTGATAAAGAGTGAGCCTTCTCTACACAACGGAACTTCGCATGCGTCGCGAGTCGACCGGGCACTGTGGCTAGCCGCCTGTCGAGCAAGGCACTGACGCTATTCATAGCAGGAGCATGTTCACGGGATACGACATAGCCTACAGTACCGGTACTTCACCACAAGTCATAATTATCTCAACTAGGTTATCTTTCCAGCTCCGTGTGTAAATAAATAAATAACAAAAAATAAAAGCAATGACAATATTCGGGGCCTCTCGTCCCACCATTGTGTAATCGGCAAATCCTAGTCAATTGGCGGTGACTAATCACTAGGGCTCGGTTCGATATGCTCGATAAAATCTCCAGATATGCTCGAAAATCATGTGTTTTATGCTCGATATATCTATGCCCTTCAACTTTTGTTACGTCTCACCAATCCAACATGGCGGCTGCTCGAAAAAAAAAAACAATATATGCTCGACAGATACGCTCGAAAACCCCATTATATGCGGTTTAATATGCAGAATATGCTCGAAAAGACACCGTTAAAAACTATAGAAAGGAAAGTGAAACGAAAAAACCTACTGTAGAGCATACCTTTATATACGATCAGTATTTTCTATTTGCAATATACTCGCATTCAAGTTTTTCAAGTATATATAAGAGAAGTTTTCTTATAAAAGTTACAGTTTAAAAGTTCATTTAGAAAATGTTCAGAATTAGGCGAGTCAATGAAGTAGATCTGCATTGATCTGTACAACAAGAATTTTTCTATGTTTTCAGTTTTGAATGACTTTCTTAAATCAGGCAATAAAAGTTTCAATGACGAGAACGACCTCACTAAAGGTTAAAAACCTGCGGTTCTATTATTCGCACCAGATAGGCTTTTCAATAATTATTTCTGTTTTCGAACCTTAAGGATGGTCAGGGCCCGAATTTGGGGAGGAATTCGAAAAAAAAAAACTATTTAGATGAAAACCACAAGAATATGCATTTATATGCTTCTATTCTGAAAACCACGGTTCTATGCATTTATATGCTCGATAAATTTCAATTCTTTTGGCCCCAGAGAGGTGAAAATACCACCGAAAGGCTTCTTTCAATGTGTAATATTCAGGAAATAAATATGCAAATATGCTCGAATCCGAGCCCTACTAATCACTATCCGCCCGTCACACGGGCAGGTGCCGTTCCGTGCTATAAAGGATAAACAAAACGTTATCCACATCCGCACGTTTGTTATCCGAATCCATTGATATTACAATAATATGTTTAGCCTATTTTAATTTATGAAAAAAAAAGGCTTATGAGATCACTTTTATCCGTGTATCTGTCTGTGTGTGCGTGTGTGTGTATGTGTGTCCCCTAATAAAATCTAAACGGCTGGAGCGATTTCAATGAAACTCGGTAAGTTCATAGCATATTCTGGACAACCCCAACCGTGCCCTTCAACTTTTGTTACGTCTCACCAATCCAACATGGCGGCTGAGCGAAATATTTCACCAGCATTCAATATCTCCGAAACTATTACCGATATCACCCTGGAATTTTGTACGGTGATAAAGGGAGCTACTAGAAGTTCACTTATGTAACTTTTGAAAACCTGGTAGCTACAAAACCAACATGGTGGCCAAGCGAAGTTGCGACTTTTAAATAGACGGTTCTCGCGATTTAACCAACCAAACGCAATGAAACTTGGTACAGAATATGTTAATGCACATTGTGATAAACCGACATTTAACTTCGTTCAATAGTTTACATAACCTCAATATGGCGGATGTGCGAAATATTTCACTGGCATTCTATATCTCTGAAACTAATACCGGTATCACCCTGAACTTTTGTACGGAGATAAAGGGCACTTCTGGAAGTTCATCTATGAGACTTTCAAAAACCGGTTAACTACAAAACGAACATGGCTGCCAAGCGAAGTTGAAGTTTTAAATAGACTTTTCTCGCGATTTAATCATCCAAACGCAATGAAACTTGGTACAGCAAATGTTTATACACATTATAATGCACTGGTATCTAATTTAGTTCAATTGTTTACATAACCTCAAGATAGCGGCTGTGCGAATTTCAAAATTAAGTTTTTATTTCTTGGGTCGTAATCATGCGATCGAAGTGAAAGTTTGAATAATGAACCTACGCAATAATTTTCCTTTAATGACACATGACTATGGTCTATACATATAACAATCCAACATGGCGACCATCCGAAATATTTAGACGGTTCTCAATATCTACGAATCTATAACAGCAATCAAACTGAATTTTTTAATGTTCATAGGGACTATGAACATAAGTTCACCTATAGGACTTTCAATAACCTGGTGATCACAAATCCAACATGGCGGTGACGTGAAGTATAAATATTCACATGGACGTTTCTCGCAATTTAACCATCCGAGTGCAGCGAAACTTGGTACATTGAATCCTTACACAAATATTAATCCACTGGCATCTAATTTATTTCAATTGTTTCCATAACCACAAGATGGCGGTTGTGCGAAATTTTAAAATCTCTTTTTTACTTCTTGTGTCCTAATCATGCGATTGAAGTTTGAATACTACACGTACACAATAATCTTCAAGAAACAGTACATAACTCTAAGACTTACATATATAAGAATCCAACATGGCGACCATCCGAAATATTTATACAGTTCTCAATATCTACGAATCTATTACAGCAATCAAACTGAAAGTTTGTGTGTTGATAGAGGCAAGTAACATAAGTAGGATATATGAAAATAGGCTTTAGTTCTTCATGAAACTACTTGTTAATATTTTAGATAAAGCATAAAGCAACATATTTTGACATTTGAGGAGAAATTTGTTCCCCTAGGCTATGTATCAATCGCAAAACAATGTTGACTTAGTTTTGTCCCTCTGAGTAACGGAAAGTTAAACAGCGGGTGGATAATTATAGGGCCGGCCCCGTGGTGTTGGGGTAGCGCGCCTGTCTCTCACCCGGAGGCCCCAGGTTCGATTCCCGGCTCCGTCAGAGATTTTAAAACTGACGTGAGGGTTGGAACGGGGTGCACTCAGCCTCGTGAGGACAATTGAGTAGCTGTCTGACAGTGAAACAGCGCCCGATCACGAAAGCCAAGATTAACGGCCGAGGGGACCCAATGCGCTGATCACGCGTCACCCCAATATCTGCAGGTCAAATGGCTGGGCAGTGGTCGCTTGGTCGGCCTAGGCCCTTCATGGACTGTATAGTGACAGGGGTTGACTTTTGTTTTGGATAATTATAGGACTTACTTAGCGCTTGCCTGCGTGGGTATAAAGGACTTTCTTTTGGCGTAAGTCAACACTAAATGAGGGTATTTCCATGACTGGCCTCTCTCACTTCCAAGACACTTCAGCAGCGGCTAATCCCTCAGATAGCCCTGTTACATTTGTGCCCTCAGCATCCCCCCCCCCCCCCTCTATACCGGCTCAATCAGCGTCCCCCCCTACTAGACCCTCATTAACTCCGGCGTCGCGGCGGCCCTCGCCCAGACAACATTCTACCCTCATAATTCAATGCTTCCGTTGCCAAAGGCTCAATCACTCAGTCCACGAGTGTACTCACGATGTCAGGTGTAACCGCTGCGGCGGGCCGCACCGGCATAGTGAATGTCCAGTGCCTAGGGACTCCCCTACGTGTGTAAACTGTAAGGGATCCCATGCTGCGTCCTACTTGGGTTGTAAATTCATAAAGGACGCACTAAAACAACAACACTGGCAACGGCAGCGCACAAACAGGCCAAGAAACATTCCCTCCCTTCTCGCCATGCACATTCCCCCTCCAGGCCCAAGTAAACTGAATAACCCTGCCCTCACTAGTATTCTACACATCCTCCAGCAGCTAATTACCTGCTAATTAGCCCCCTCCACACTCCAGGAACACTCTGACAACCCCACTTGCCCCGCGGCCCCGCTGCGCATCTGCTCGGATGGACGGCCTCGGCCGGCCCCTTCCGGGAAAAGCCCAGTGGTCCGCGGGCCCTCTGCACGCCACTAGATGCGACTACAGCTGTCCTTCTATTTTTCTTCTTCTTCTAAGCCTTGGGAAACGAGCTCACGCTCCCCTGTTTTGCTAGCTGCATTATATCTCTCCTAACCCTACTCATTCCCATAATTCCTACTCCTTCCCACCACCTACCTCAGGTCATATTCTGACCAGTTTGACACAAATGTACCTAACCCACATCCTAAATTATTAAGCTCCAGGTCCAAACTCCCCTTGATAAAGCTCTTATGGCCCCAAAGTGGGTGCCGACAGGCTAAAAATGCACGCAGTGAAGACGCCGGCTTCACTTGCTTGGGTTCAGGCAGGCTGCTACCGCACGACGCGACGATCGCCTGGTTGTTGTGGCGTTGTACTTTTGCATTGTTGTGTGAGAAATTTAATTCTGGTCTGAGGGGCTGGAACGGGGTTGGTTGGTTGGTTCCTTAGTTTAGGGGCTGCGACAACGCGGCCATGTAGCCCCATGTACTTTGGGTGAGTGTCCTATCAGCAGGCTTAGAATCATATTGGCAGCACTGACGTATATTAATTACTCCAAATTAATCTAGAATGCCAGGTATTATACGTGTGCAAAATTTAGAGCTATTTGCTTGAATACTTTCTGATATATTGATATTAGGGTAACAAAAATAGAGACAGCATTTATTAACAGTTTGCAGCCCTGGTTGCTCATAAGAACAAATTTGGTTGAAATCCAAATGATAGTATAGAAGTTACATGTATTTCAATTTGGACCTCTCGGCAGGCTTATAATCATGTTGGTAGTACTGACGTATAAATGCTACTTTAAATTCATATAGAATGTCAGGTACTATACGTGTGCATAGTTTAAAGCTGTCGGCTTGCATACTTTCTGATATATTGGTATTTGGATAAAAGAAATTGAGAGCATTTATTAACAGTTGGCAGCCCTGGTGGATTTTAAGAATACGCTCAGTCATATCCATTTATGTACACATAGCACATACAAAATTTGGTTGAATTCCAATTGATAGTGTAGAAGTTACCGTATATGCATTTAAAAATTGGACCTATCAGCAGGCTTATAATAATTTTGGCAACACTGCCATGTATGGCCTCCTGGAAATTAAACTGAAATATTATTATCTATACATGTGCCAATTTTTAAAAAGCTCCCATTCATAACTTTCATGATATCCAACATGGAGCTTAAATTTCAATTGCGATTTTTCATCAGTTGGTAGCACTGACATCATTTTCAAATACTGCATTGAGATATTCAGGTATAGATCTTTACTCCAACCAAATTTTGTTTCGATTGCGGCAGCCGTTTAGGAGTTGATACGGGGGGGGGGGGGGGGCACACACACACAGACAGACACACATTTTCCCGGATCTATCTCATAAGTCTACTTTTTCCTCATTTTTGCAAAATGTGAAAAGTAGACTAAAAAGCACCTACATAGAATTGGAATAATACGAGACAATTTATGTAGGAATCGGAAGAATCAGTTGAACACATACTCTTCGAATGTGAGGCACTGGGAAGAATCAGAATCTCTACATTGGGTTTACTTGGCGAAGAGAGAGAAAATATCCGAGAAGACCCAATAAGGAGGACCTGCAACTCTTTTGAGAGAGCAGAAATAACCAGTTGAGAATGATGGAAAACACATGGTAGCATAAGATCTTTGAGGTCGAAGCTAATAGGAACTGTTTACAGAGACCACATGATATTAGAAAGAAATAAAGGGAATGTCTGCCTTTTCAATATTATATTAAACCTACTCACAGGTACATGTTTCGAGGGTTGTTAACTCCCTCTTCCTCAGCCTGTACAATAACTATCAAAGATTGATTTCCTTTACAAGTACATAAGTGACATGAATACAGTTTATGAAATAAATAATGCGAAGTTCATCAATCCATTGTTTTCGACTCTCCATAGAAGATCTTCTTATTGGATTTCTAGGCCTGGGTGCACTAAAAACCGCTGGATCTGGACGGTGTTGTGGGCCGCTATTTGGTTGCGTCATCGTAGTTTTGTATCACCTTGCTACTTGCATGAAGAGAAATAAGTCCTTGAAGGAAATTTGTAGTGAATAGTTACGTATAGTTATAGTTCTTATTTTTTCTTTGCTTTGGCCATTGGCTGTAATAAATATATTACTATTTGGGGTAAAACTATACGTTTGTGTCGGCTATGGTTTGTCTTTTGTTACACGTTATTGTCATATTTTATGGGTACAGCAGAAACTCATTTCCCAGATATATAGTTTATTAAATCATTGGAATGTCAATTATGGTATTAAACTTGGTGGAGTGGATGCGATCTAGCTGGCAGTGGGTGTAACATGGCTTCTTACCGAGTTAGATGGAAGCTTGGTGGTCCCGTCTTGAGCTATTGTTGCCATGGAGATAGCCGGCCTTGCTATTATTTCATCAGTTAATTTTCTGACTTATTAGCCTTTGCTTGAGTGGAAATAGGCCGAAATCAGAAGAATGAGAAAGACTATCGAAAATTCATGTAGCCAGCCGTTTCTTCTAGGTCCTTAACTATGTGTATGCAAAATTTGGTTGATATTGGTGGAACGGTGTAGATTTGTGTACGGAACAAATCCACCCACATACATACATACATACATACATACATACATACATACATACAGACTTTCACTCTTATATATAAGATATAGCCTAGTTAGAGGCACTGGTCGTCAACTTGGGAGACCTAAACCAGGACTCTGTAGAGGCCACACACCATTGTTATTTCAACTAGACAATGTCATAACAATATAACGAACATGCTTTAACATAAAACTGGTCTGAGGGGTGGAGAACGGAGTACGCTCGGCCTCTTGTGGCAAAACAGAACAGATCGGTTCGATTCCCATCCTGGAAATGGTTTCCCACTTGAGTTCCAGGCAAATGCCGAGGATATTCGTAACTTAAAGCCACGGCCGCCTCATTCCCAATATCCACCTTAATGATAAATACAGACACCACAATAACACATGTTATCAGGCAAATTCTACACACGCCGTAATGCATGGGGCTAAATGACCACGATTTCTAAACCCCTTATTACTGGAATTCAAAGTGAACTACAGTATTCTGTGCCCTTTGGCAAGCTCTATTCATTTTCGGATTGGAAATGAAAAATACAAGAAGTTGCGGGAAGACCTAAAGCCTATTTTCATATATCCTACTTATGTTAATTGCCACTATCAACATACAAAATTTCAATTTGATTGCTGTAATAGATTCGTAGATATTGAGAACCATCTAAATATTTCGGATGGTCTCCATGTTGGATTGTTATATGTATTGGCCATAGAGTCATGTACCATTAAAGGAAAGTTATTTCGTAGGTTCATTATTCAAACTTTCACTTCGATCGCATGATTACGACACAAGAAATAAAAACTTAATTTTAAAATTCGCACAGCAACCATCTTGAGGTTATGTAAACAATTAACTAAATTAGATACCAGTGCATTACAATGTGTATAAACATTTGCTGTACCAAGTTTCATTGAGTTTGGATGATTAAATCGCTAGAAAAGTCTATTTAAAACTTTCAACTTCGCTTGGCCGCCATGTTCGTTTTGTAGTTAACCGGATTTTGAAAGTCTCATAGATGAACTTCCAGTAGTGCCCTTTATCTCCGTACAAAATTTCAGGGTGATACCGGTAATAGTTTCAGAGATATAGAATGCTGGTGAAATATTTCGCACATCCACCATCTTCAGGTTATGTAAATAATTGAACGAAGTTAATATAATGTTGGTGAATTACAATGAGTATAATCATATACTGTACCAAGTTTCATTGCGTTCGGTTGGTTAATTCGCGAGAAACGTCTATTTAAAAGTCGCAACTTCGCTTGGCCGCCATGTTGGTTTTGTAGTTACCAGGTTTTCAAAAGTCACATAGGTGAACTTCTAGTAGTTCCCTTTATCACCGTACAAAATTCCAGGGTGATACCGGTAATAGTTTCGGAGATATTGAATGCTGGTGAAATATTTCGCACAGCCGCCATGATGGACTGGTGAGACGTAACAAAATTTGAAGGACACGCTGGGGGTCGTCCGGAATAGTGCTATGAACTTACCGAGTTTTATTGAAATCGCTCCAGCCATTTAGATTTTATTGGGGGGAGACACACACACGAATCACTCACATTCGCACATACATACAGACACACGGACAAAAGGTGATCTCATAAGCCTATTTTTTAATTCTTTTTCATAAATGAAAATCGGCTAAATTTGTTGGGGATATCGGCATCCGCGCAGGACTTGAACCATAACATGAGGCGGGTTCCTTTCCAACTCTTGCACAGAATGAGGATCTTCCTTAGACCAGAAAACCACATTCCACCTCTGTGAACTGCAATACAGTATATCGCACATCATCAGAATATAACACTCTTGAGCGAGACATGGCATTTGGAAATTGTGCCAACAAAGCACGGCAGGCTGCAACTCGTTGCTCCATGTCATTGTCAGATAATTCATTCACATGTATCGGTCTCCTTTCATTTTCAAATCATCATCATCATATATATTATTTCAGTAGTGTAGATAGATCCCTCCTACGGCACTCACAAGCGACCGATCGTGACAAATGAGCATTCAAAAGAAAGAGAATAGACATTAAAAGTGACGAATTGCACTCCAATTTCATAAGTATCTATAATTTATACGGAAAACGACTTTAAAAAAATGTACGAATTGTGCGATTTGCAGATACTGTTGCTGTAGGAAAATAAGCTCCATAACTGCTGTCCACTTCACATTTTGGCCGCTGTGACGCCAGTTTCATGTCATTAATTTTAACATTCTGAGGTTTTGCATTTCAGAAACAGAGACAGTAAATCAAATCAAAGGAATGAGTACCGGTACTCAAATCGTATAATTTTATACATTTCGAATAACCGGTGAATGTTATGATGATCCAGTGATTGCCTTCTTAAGTTAGGGAACGTAGAATTAGGGATGCTAACTGAAATGTAAATAGTGTTCTACAATCATTTGGTTGAAATAAAAACGTACGAACCTTTCTTATTAAGTCTCGCATTATAAACCTATTGGGGAAAGTGTGGTTCATGAACATGCGAGATTTCTCGCACGAGTCGATAGTCTCTTTTAATGTAGTTATGCATTGTTGAAGTTCAGCTGCGGCTTCGGTGGCCTAGTTGGTAGCATGCTGAGCATCTATGCCCAAGGTCGCGGGTTCAAACCCGGCCGATGTCGTCAGAATTTTTAAGAGCGTTAAAAATCCCTCAGTATGCCTTCCTTTGGAGGGGAAGTAAAGCCGGCGGTCCCATGTCATAGAATATTTGTGGCATGAAAAAGAACATTCCACTAATTACACTTGTGTGTAGCTAATAGGTTAGATTTTACTGACGCTTTTAGTTTCCAACGTTCGTCGCCAGGAGGCGACTGCGGTGGCATCTGGTAACCAAGTTCAGAACTACAGTAGTTGGTCGTTGACGGTGGCGTTTGGTAGCAAAAGTTAGACCAACTTTAAAAATCCAATGTCTGCAGTCCTTACTTGAATTAGAAACACATCACAATTACACCAGCTATCAGACAGATTCTACACACACACAAAGTACACTGTAGAATCTGTCTGATAACCGGTGTAAACTGTGAGGACTGTATTAGTGTGTGTTATCTTAACCTCGTGAGGCAAAACTGAGAAGAGGCGGGTTCGATTCCTACCTCTGCCATCCTGGAAGTGGTTTTCCATGGTTTCCCACTTCTACTCCAGGAGAATGTCGTGATGGTACCTAACATTAAGGTCAAGGCGACCTCTTACCCAAATCCTAGTCTCAATTACAAGTACACACACTACTACCGCCATCACAATGACAGGTTATCAGATAGATTCCACACACACCCAACCTCACGGGGCTACATGACTACGAGGTCACAAAACCCCTAAAAGAATAAACATCAATAACGTTATTTATATGTTGTTGTTGTTTGAGTCTTCAGTCTTTTGACTGGTTTGATGCAGCGCTCCACGCCTCCCTGTCCTGAGCTAATCCTTTCATCTCTAAATAGCTACCACACCCTACATCCGAGGCAATCTGTTTGACATATTCTAACCTTGGTCTACCCCTACAGTTCTTGTCCTCGACCCTTCCTTCCATAACTAAGCATGCTATTCCTGGGTGTCTTAATATGTGTCCTACCAACCTATCTCTTCTCTTCATGAGCAGTCGCCAGAAAAAAATCCAAAGGGGTGAGGTCGGGACTTCATTGGAGCGCCCCCGGCCGACCTTGGCTACTGCGCATCTAGTGTGCGCATAGCAAGGTCACGCCCCCTCCAAAACAAAACTTACTTTAACAAGCTGACGTTCAGTGAAAGAATTACACGTTTCGGTGCTATAATTTTTTGAAATGTTGGCATTATTTTTCGATGACCCTGTATATATATATATAATTATGATGATGATGATGATTGGACACTGCAGCTAGCCGCCTGTCGAGCAAGGCACTGGCGTTAGCAACAGCGTAGCGCCCAACTAGTTTAGCACATTTACACTTTTAACGTATTTAATAATCATAATTACGACGTGCAGGTCAACCTGATAGACCCGGACCCCTTTAATTTGAGAGTTTCGAAATATTACGTTCTGTGGTTCGAAATCAAAGTAATAAAAAACATTCTCGTGAGTTGTGATCGCTAGATTAACTGCCACGTAAATCTACAGTACAAGCCCCCTTCCTTCACTAACATTACAATACATTCATCTGCTGTGATTTCGGATATGCCGAAGAGCGGAGAATTTGACTTCCAGCGGTTCTTTATCGTGCCAGCAACAATTAATCTACTGGTGGTGGCCAAGTACGGGCTTGTAGGCCGTGGTCCAGGCAAGGAGCTAACATTCTTCAAACACGACCTTTAAGTCTGGACGCCTAATAATAAGCAATTACTGTTGGTGGATGCCTCCGTTGGGTTGGCATTCAGGGGGTACTCTATATACGGATGGCTTGATGGTGGGAGTTGCGCATACGTCATCGATGGTGTAAATACACACTCCTGTAATCTATTACAGTGTGGAACGGAGCTTTGCAGAGGCCGTGCTGCGGTCGGGTCGCAATGACTCGCCGTCAGATTTATAGTATGTACCGATTATAACAGCGATTCGGGAAGCCCTGGATGCTGTCATAGCATTTATTACATACGCAGCTGGTAAGATACCTTAGTTGTGATAGTTAAGACTTGCTGTGGAGTACTGTAGCTTACCTCGTATTCCGTGAACATGGTTAGGTATCTATGAAACACAACATCGAATTATCCTAGTGGAAACATATCTTCTCAAGACGAAGTTTGCAGTAAATGTTTTCGTAAGTTTTAGCGCCGTGCGATTTTTAATTGTGGGGGAACCTCCAACAAAAGGTAAACAGAAACAAACCGCGTACTCTGGAGGCTCTCGAGAACGAAATTCAGCCAGGATGAATTACAACGAGTGTACCAAAATTCCTACGTCGGTGCAATGTGTGTTTAGAAATTGAAGGACAGCATTTCCAACAAATACTCGGAAATTCATGTAAGTAACTTAATTATGATTATTAAATACGTTGAAAAGGTGTAAATGTGTTAAACTAGTTGGGCACTACGCTGCTGCTAGCGCCAATGCCTTGCTCGACAGGGTGCAATACGCAGTGCCCCGGCCGCCACATGGCCTCTGCGAGTCTCCTCACTGCAGTAGAAGGGTTATATTAAGTGTATAAATAATTCATGTATTTCATTTCAGGCACTAGGCAATTAATTGTAACTTCCCGCAGAATGTGCTGGCTGACTGAAAAGCTGGGTGTACGCGATTAAGCGGGAAGCGCATGCGCTGCACTTGTAGCAGGTCCGGGGGTTGACTTCACCGTGCGGTCTCATTGACAGTGATATCAACCTATTTCGCGTGCTGGTAACCCTGGTACCGAGTGTCACGAGCACAGTTGCCAATTGAGCGAATTTGTAGCTAGGTTTAGGGACATTTCCTAAATGTTTGGTGACAAAATATTTTTAATTAAGTAGCTGATGACATCGTCATCTTGGCCGAGACGCCAGAGTATTTGAATGAGTTTTTGAATGGTATGGATTCTGTCTTGAGGAAAGAATTCTTGATGAGAATTAATAAATGTAAAACAAAAATATTGGAATACAGCCGAAATAAATCAGAAACCACTATGGATATCAAATTGGCAGGTGAAAAACTAAAGGAAGTAGGAGACTTCTGTTACTTAGGAAGCAAAATAACCAGTGACGGACGAAGCAAAGAGGATATAAAAAGTAGGTTGGTTCAGGCAAGGAAAGCATTTCTACAGAAAAGGAATCTGTTGACATCGAATATAGATTTAGGTATTAGGAAGTCTCCTACTTTCTTTACCGTTTCTCCTGCCAATTTGATGTCCATAGAGGTTTCTGATTTATTTCGGCTGCATTACAGAATGTAACAATCACTGACGACTTTGTGGCACATTAATCTACTGTACATTTTAAGGTAAATTGGGCGATTCTTGTGGAATCATATTTTAAATCAGTTTTCACCCAAAACTCCTCCCTGGACCACAAAAGCACGGATGCATTAAAAGTGGATTTATCGGTCTTTGTTCTGACGCTCCTCATTAATGACCGAATGAAGAGTTACAACTGACAGATTGTATTGACAACACTGAAAAAATGACTTCAAACTTGACATTGCCAGTGTTTACAAAACACGTCCAACAAATCGAATCCTGGTGCAGTCAGTTGGGGGTGCGCAAATGCGAGGGAGCTGTGTCAGTAAATTTACTGGCTCGTTAAGGATCCCCTTCGGAACAAAATTCCGGCACCCTGGCGTCTCTAAAAGCCATATTAATTAAATAGGACTAAAAACAGTTTTTTCTTTCATCGGCTTTTCCCAATTAAGTGGGGTCGCCAGAGCTAATTTCGGTTTTGGCTGAGGATTTAAGGCCGGATGCCTTCCCTGACGCCACTTGATTTTTCAGGTGAAAATTCCACCCCGCAGTCACCGGGATTCAAACCCCGGCCGTCCGGGTGAAAGACGAGCAGCTAAGCCACTGCGCCATCATGCTCCCAAATAGGACGTAAAACAAATAACACAAAAAAAAAAACAATTGGTGTCTGAAATTCGACATCTTCAAAACCAAGTCGCCTACTGCAGAGGTCTGCTTCACCCTTGCTATGCGCCTAAGCTTTTGTCGACGGCTCACGCATGCGAATGAGAGCCCGCAACTGCGAAGGAATCGTTGTTGTTGTTGATCACCATTCATGAATATTCGCTTTGCGACATCGTGGTCATGTAGCATTGTGAACTTTCTGATAGCATGTGTCATTATGATGGATGCACTAGTGTATGTATTTGCAATAATTGGCGTTAAGATTGGGTAGGAGGCCGCCGTGGTCTTAATTTAAAGTCAGGTACCACCTTGGGATTACCCTGGCGTAGAAATCGGAAACCACGGTAATTTACTTCTGTGATGGCTCAGATAAAAAATTGAGCCCAACTCTTTTCGGTTCTGGTTCACGAGGTCGAGCCCTCAGACCAGAATTAGATTACAAGGCAGGGTCGGGAATCGAACACGGAGTTCAGGAGTGGCAGTAGGCGGAGGAATGGCACGCCGGCCGTTGTAGCGTATATTGCAGTTGTGCAGCCTTGGCTATAATTATCGTTCCCAGGCCAATCAGGGCTAATGTCTCACAAATCTTCTCTGGGGCAGTAGCCTATTAATTGCGAAGAGCTGGCTGGGAAGACCTGTATAGCAGAACTATCGTTACAGTTCCTTGTTACTTCCAAATAACTTTTAATCAACAAACAACAGTGCACGTGTCGGCTTTACCGTTTTTTTTTTCATTGTTAAAGGCAGATTGGTTTCATTGTTTCATTTGAGGGGTTCGTGGTCATTTAGCCCCGTGTACTTGGGTGTGTGTAGACATTGTCTGAAAACGTGTGTTAATGTAATGCCTGTATTAGTGAGTTTATTTGTAATTCAGGTGAGGATCAAAAAGGAGGCGGCCGTGGCCTTTAGTTAGGAACCATTCCGGTGGCATTTACCTGAAATAGAAGTAGAAGTAGATGGTTGAGATATGAGTCGACCCCACCTCTTCCAAGTTTTGCCTGACGAGGCTGAGTGTACCCTGTTCCAGCCCTCAGAACAGAAGTATATTTCTTGGGAGAGGCGGTAATCGAATCCGGACCTCTAGGGGTCACAACTACGAATGCTGGCCACTGCTCCACGAGGCGGACAGAGATTTAGATAACTTATTATTCTCTATAGAATGGAACCTCGCAGGCACCGAGTAGCGCCCAACTAGTTCAACGTATTTAATATAATCATCATTACTTACACGCATTCTAAGAGTTGTTTCTGGAAATGCTGTCTTTTATTTTCTAGACTCACGTCGCACCAACGTAGGAAGTTTTGGTACACTCGCTGTACTACGTTGTATGTCGTATCAGTGCAGTTCTCGAGAGCCTCCAGAGTACGCGAATTGTTTCTGTTTACCTTTTGTTTGAGGTTCCCCCACAAGTAAAAATCGCATGGCTCTCAAACGTACAAACACATTTACTGGAAGACTTCTTCTTGAGAAGATAAGTTTCGCCTAGGAAAATTCAATGTTTTGTTCTATACCTAACCATGTTCACGGGATACGAGATATCTCAACTAAGATATCGTGCCAGATCCGTATTTATACTCTGTGAGCTGCTAGAATGGTATTGACATTAGGCCGAAAATTCCACGTCAGTCATCACCCCTCTGCCTCTTGACCAATCCATGTTCGCATAGCTGATGGCATAATACTCTGCGTCCCAATATTACAGCCCACGTGCTTCAGTGCCTGGTCAGCAGCTCTATCTCTGGCTTGTACAGTTTGTCAACCTCGTTCTCAGACCACATGGCGAGGCGAGAACTGTCAATCCCATTCTGGCAGCTCACAGAGTATAATACAGTATATGGCATGACAGCATCCGGTACTTCCTGACCCGCTCTTGTGCGTCACACTGTCCTGGCGAGGCTCCGTTCTATAGGGAAGGCTCTCACTGTATTATAGCCGCTTAGATATTGACACAAACATCACCGGATATTTTGACTAATGTATTGCTTCGATTAGGCCTATAGGTGATTCTGATGTGGACACCCTACATCAATAATAGTAAATAATAATGTTATTGATTTTACGTCCCTTTTAACTACTATGGCTTTTAGAGACGCCGGGGTGCCGGAATTTTGCCCCGAAGGGGATCTTTAACGTGCCAGTACATCTACTGACACGGCACCCTCGCATTTGCGCACCCTCGAATGCCAAATGACTGCGCCGGGATTCGATCCCGCTATCTTGGGTTCAGCCGGCGAGAACGTTACCGCTGAGCCAAGCAGCCAGTCACCAAAAATGGCAGGCTGTTGTGTAGTTGTAGCAGTGACTACCTCGTGGTGTAGTGACTAGCATTTATGGCTGTCACCTCTGAGGTCCGGGTTATAGAACACCTCGTGGTGTAGTGTCTAGCATTTATGGCTGTCACCTGTGAGGTCCGGGTTATAGAACACCTCGTGGTGTAGTGACTAGCATTTATGGCTGTCACCTGTGAGGTCCGGGTTATAGAACACCTCGTGGTGTAGTGACAAGCATTTATGGCTGTCACCTGTGAGGTCCGGGTTATAGAACACCTCGTGGTGCAGTGTCTAGCATTTATGGCTGTCACCTGTGAGGTTCGGGTTATAGAACACCTCGTGGTGTAGTGTCTAGCATTTATGGCTGTCACCTGTGAGGTCCGGGTTATAGAACACCTCGTGGTGTAGTGACTAGCATTTATGGCTGTCACATCTGAGGTCCGGGTTATAGAACACCTCGTGGTGTAGTGACTAGCATTTATGGCTGTCACATCTGAGGTTCGGGTTATAGAACACCTCGTGGTGTAGTGACTAGCATTTATGGCTGTCACATCTGAGGTCCGGGTTATAGAACACCTCGTGGTGTAGTGACTAGCATTTATGGCTGTCACATCTGAGGTTCGGGTTATAGAACACCTCGTGGTGTAGTGACTAGCATTTATGGCTGTCACATCTGAGGTCCGGGTTATAGAACACCTCGTGGTGTAGTGACTAGCATTTATGGCTGTCACATCTGAGGTCTGGGTTATAGAACACCTCGTGGTGTAGTGACTAGCATTTATAGCTGTCACATCTGAGGTTCGGGTTATAGAACACCTCGTGGTGTAGTGACTAGCATTTATGGCTGTCACCTCTGAGGTCCGGGTTATAGATCACCTCGTGGTGTAGTGACTAGCATTTATGGCTGTCACATGTGAGGTCTGGGTTATAGAACACCTCGTGGTGTAGTGACTAGCATTTATGGCTGTCACCTCTGAGGTCTGGGTTATAGAACACCTCGTGGTGTAGTGACTAGCATTTATGGCTGTCACCTCTCAGGTTCGGGTTATAGAACACCTCGTGGTGTAGTGACTAGCATTTATGGCTGTCACATGAGAGGTCCGGGTTATAGATCACCTCGTGGTGTAGTGACTAGCATTTATGGCTGTCACCTCTGAGGTCCGGGTTATAGAACACCTCGTGGAGTAGTGACTAGCATTTATGGCTGTCACATGTGAGGTCCGGGTTATAGAACACCTCGTGGTGTAGTGACTAGCATTTATGGCTGTCACATGTGAGGTCCGGGTTATAGAACACCTCGTGGTGTAGTGACTAGCATTTATGGCTGTCACATGTGAGGTCCGGGTTATAGAACACCTCGTGGTGTAGTGACTAGCATTTATGGCTGTCACATCTGAGGTTCGGGTTATAGAACACCTCGTGGTGTAGTGACTAGCATTTATGGCTGTCACATCTAAGGTCCGGGTTATAGAACACCTCGTGGTGTAGTGACTAGCATTTATGGCTGTCACCTCTGAGGTTTGGGTTATAGACAAAGCCCTGAGCTGATGCGGATATCTGCGGATAAACCCGCGGATGTCCTCAAAATTTTTCGCTATGCGGATATAGTTTGCATGGCTTTGCGGCTAGCGGATATGTTTCGAGTAAATTTGCAGATGATAGTTTATAGAATACAATCCGAACTTGTTGAATAACTAGTACCCGGATGTTTATGACATATCGTATTTTTCCGTTAGGTTTCTTTCATGATAAAATTAATGTAAGATGAAGATTTACGCTAATCTCATTCAAATGACGTCATTAAGCACAATTAGCACTCCGAACTGAAAGGGGTTGCAATCCTGGCTGTATTACATTCATTTTAAACGTAGTACTTGGCATATTCTACATAGCCTAGTTGAACGGCTTTCTCCTCTAATGTCTGAATGTGTAGCTTTAATACTTTCTGTACCGTAATTAAAATATTATTGTAATGCCAGTAGATTTTGATAACAATCCTGGGGATGCGGATAACATCTACTCCCGGGTGATTCTTAACTTAAAGCCACGGCCGCCTTCTTACGAACCCTAGCCGTCATTGCATACCGAATTCACGAATTGATTGCTGGCGGTCGAGATGGGAACTATTCTTTGTTTACTTTTGTCACACGTCAGCCTGCTTCGTTGACGGGTACAGTTGCGCGAGTTGGATATGACTCAGCTCCAGTAGCCTCAGGCATCGTTTCACAGTCCGTGGTGACAGGAGCTCCTGTGACTCTTATCTGTGCTATTGCGAGTGTCTGTCTGCGACATACGTGCCCCAGATGAAACATCAGGGGATAAATGAAAATGACGAATTAACTCAGTGGACTGTATTTACAAAAATGTACATGTTACAAAAGACACAACACTTGATATGCGAAGGAGCTGCTGCTCCGAAACACAAACACATTCAGCCATGATGGCTACTTCACTCTCTGTACAGGTCACTGCTGCCAATCTAAACATAAATAAATGTCCTTTGCCAACTGTGGAAATAACACAATTATATAATTATATTTTCTCTGAGAGCAAACAGCGAGGATTGCTTTGTTCGCTCTCGTCCGTGTTCCGAACATTTGAGGGGAGTAGGGCCTATACACCGTAAGTGATATGTATTTAAGGTACATTTTTCGACTACAGTATATTATGCTATGATGCTACTAACGAGGAAAGATCTCACTAACTCTTGTCACTGAATTTCTGCAGCTTTCGCACGCGTTTAGTAATTGGTTAGATAGATTAATAGATTATTAGAGAACATCTCTTACGCGTTCACTCGAAGAATGCGTTAGAAATACAATAATAGTACATTATTCAACGAGCCTATAATGGTAAAAATGAAGACACGAGTATGTTTATAAAACGAGTGAAGCGAGTTTTATAATTCCCATACGAGTGCCCTAATTACCATTATAGGCGAGCTGCATACGACTGTTTATGTTCGACCCTGTGTCAGAAAACGGTATCATAATGATGGTCATTATAACACTATTTTCCATTATGAAACAGTTTCTCCCACCAATCACAGCTCAAGAAACAGTTGTTTGACCAATTAGATAAGGTTAGCATCGCACCTGCGTGGAGTTCCAAGGCCTTCTAAACTGCTTTGCCTAGTGTCATAGTGGGGTAATCGAGAAGGCCATGGTCAAATACAAGGCATTCTCTGCGTCTCATGCGCTCTGTTCAGTACATAAAACTGGCGAAACCTCGACAGATATTTATGAATATTCATCTTCGAACATAAAATAGTTATAATAATTATAGTCGAACATAAACAGTCGTATGCAACTCGCCTATAATGGTAATTAAGACACTCGTTTGGAAATTATAAAACTCGCATATGCTCGTTTTATAAACATACTCGTGTCTTAATTATAGCCATTATAGGCTCGTTGCATATCGTACTATTATGTTCGACGATAATTATAACTATTTTATGTTCGAATATAAATATTCATAAATATCTGACGAGATTTCGCCAGTTTTATGAACTGAACAGAGCGTATGAAACGCAGAGAATACCTTGTACTTGACCATGGCCTCCTCGAATACCCCACTATGACACTAGGCTACAGGGGCGTAAAACTCCTCGCAAACGTAGGGGGGTCAAATTTATAAACTGCGGTTTCCTTCATACCAGGGAATGTTTTCTTTTTAGTTTAAGGTTTCAAAACTTGAAATAACACGGTAATGCAGGCCTAACGCTATATTTAAAAGAAAGACGATTTCTATTCATTATTTCTAACAAAATACAATGAGAATATGAATACAAAACACAAAAAGTTTTTGTCAACGTCTAGCAAAAGACCCGAACACTGACTTACCTTAGTTTTAAACCGGCGCTCAGAAATAATAATTCGTAAATGCCCCTTTTCGAATTGTCGTGGTAAGGGCAAGGGGGCAAAGCTAAGTTGGCACCTTGACGGGAAACAGAAGAGGGGGAGGGGAAACAGACTAAGCAAGGCAAGATGGCTTTTCCGATATCCGCCTAACGTAGTCTTAAATCGTTCATAGAATAGTTTCGGGTTATCTTAAAGTACTTTTATTATTTTAAGGGTACTTAAATTTTTTGTCTTGCACCTAAAACTTGAGGGGGGCAATGCCACCCCCCACCCCCCGCCTCCCTCTGCCCTCCCCGTGTTTTACGCCCCTGATAGGCCACGCAGTGAAATTTAAATTAGAAGACCGTGGAAGTCAGCACAGGTGCGATGCTATCCTTACCTAATTGGACACACGACTGTTTCTTGATCTCTGATTGGTGGGAGAAACTGTTTCATAATGAAAAATAGTGTTATAATGACCCTCATTATGATACAGTTTTCTGGCATATAATGTTTACATTTCGACATCGTCGAACATAAATAACCCGAGTATACTGATTCTCTACACCAGCTTGGGCTTTATAAATGCTTGCTTGGTTGCTTAGTTTAGGGGCTGTGTAGCCCCGTGTACTTTTGGTGTGTGTAGAATCTGCCTGATAAATAACCCCTGGCACTACAGCCCATGTAGGGTCTAGGCCTACCAAGCGACCGCTGCCCAGCCATTTGGCCTGCAGATACTGGGGTGACGCTTGATCAGCGCATCGGGTCTCCTCGGCCGTTAATCTTGGTTTTCGTGATCGGGGCGCTGCCTCACTTAGACAGCTACTCAATTGTCTTCACGAGGCTGAGTGGACCCCGCTCCAGCCCTAACGTCAGTTTCTAAAATCCCTGACGGAGCCGAGAATCGAACCCCAGATTTCTCAACGGATTTCATTTCAATACATATGTTTCTTGATATTCTGTGGTGGGAAAGTGCCCTATTCAAAATTTTTCTATATCTTGGCGCGATTGCTTGGACGTACCCCAAGACTTAATGCTCACGGCTTGGCTGCAGGTACCTTGAAGTTGAAACTCACCTGATATAGTTCTGATGAACGAATTAAAGAACGGTTACATAGGTAGGGCATATTTAATTTGTAAGCGTGTTAACAATTAATCAGTGCGACTGAATTTACGAGAACTTTACTTTGATTAATAAGGATATCTTGATCATAAGGCTAGTGTTTGGACGTGTGTTGAATGTGTAATTTTAAAATAACATCATCTCTGCGTCCTCTTGAAGTGATTACATAGGGTAGTTGCACAGTATGGCCACTGTTAGCGTCCGAACCTCCGATCCAGTAGCGCCTCAAACTTATATTCTCAGTGTAGGTTGATTATGTATATTATAGATTACACAACATGAATTATTATTAACTTTTCAGTCGGTCAATTAGATTGGGCGGATTTTTTTTGAGAAGTGTTTTATTAAGTGTAGTCTATTAATAATTCTTGTATTTTATTTCAAGCACTAGGGAATTAATTGTAGATCCCCGTTCAATCTAATTGGGCGCACTCCTGTTGACCCGCTGAAGAGATTACTTAGGCAACACTGAAAAATGGCTTCCGATATTTCCATTACACAACATGTTCAAAACTCACAACTCACAGAGCACAAATAAAAATTAGCCTTCTGTCTGTACATTTTGAATTTTTGGCTAAACCTTCGTATTAATTCCCGACGAGATGTGTAATCAAAAAATGTACCCTCGGTTTCATTTTTTGTTTGTTTGTAATGATTTGGAGTCACATCTACTGCAGCGAATACTTCAATAGAAATTTAATTATAAAAATATTAAGCCAAATATCATTTCGGTCGAACGAACTTCAGCTGAAATGGTGTGTGAAACAAACGAGGAAGGCAACTGCACAATTTGTAAGCTAGACAATAGACGGCACAGGCGAGAAGCACTGGGCGATATGATAAGGTGGGGCCCACAACAATAGGCCTTGCGGGGCCATGGGCGATATGATAAGGTGGGGCCCACAACAATAGGAAATTAAAAAATATCAAATCAAATGGAAAATAGTTTGGTAATAATAATAAAATAAAGAATAGTTACAATATTTTGAATACACTACAGTACATTTTCTTAATAATATGAAAGATACCTTTATGTCCCCTTGAAGAAGATTATGTAAACTATGAAATATTAAAATATTACTTTGCGACTTTTTTCCTGGCTGAAATCTTCTATTATTTCACTGAAATCTAAACTTGCTAAACGGTCATGGGAGGTCATAGCTGAACTGAAAAAATGAATATGAATTATAAATTAGTTTGAAAAGTATAATTAATTAATTAATTAATTAAATTTGAAAAAATCCATGGCGTGGGGCTCCCCGGACCACGGGGCCCTGGGCGATCGCCCTCCTCGCCCTCCCCGAGATCCGCATCTGAATGCATGTGCCTCTCTCAAGCATATAAGAGGTCGCAAGATGATATCTTCTAGGTCATCAGGACTTCTTCAGAATTAGTGTGCTAAATAACCGATTGTGTACTTCTCGTAACAATGAACAGTTCCACACTTTGTTAGATGGACATAGGCTTGGTCGATTATTCACTTGGGCAGATTTCTTGTCGTCTCGAAGAATTTTGTACATTGTAATAGCCAACGAGCTATGGCTACCAGCTCAGAGCATTAAAACGACCTACGGATTGTTGACGCTAAATGACATGCTTCTACTCCCAGCACACTCGCTAGGTCTGAATATTTTTAAAGAGATTATTTCATTTATTCGAAAGAAATGTCGTAATGTTTACTTTTAACGTTCAAATGAGGAAGTGGCACGGTAAGATACATTTCTTATAGCCTATTTCTTTTTCTTGTTATTCGTTTCCCTGATTTTACCGTCTTGTGCTGGAAAGTACGGTAATAGTTGCAGCAGGTTACATGGAGCTCGAAGCCAACCACGATCTAGAACTCTAACCAGCTCTTAAAAGGTGTGGACTTTTGAAACGGAGTAGTCCTTCTATTGGCTCATCCTCCGTAGGAAACACAGCAAAATAATAATAATAATAATCATAATAATGTATTTTCTTTCTTTCTTTCTTTCTTTCTTTCTTTCTTTCTTTCACTCAAAGTATACGCAGTATATCGAAGCGATTTCCCGAACTCCTAAATGAAACAATATCAGAAAACGCACCATTCTCAATTCGCCCATAATTATTAATTTTTCCGATCACAATTCATAATGTAAATCCTAAGACAGGTAGCGCGCGCAATGCTGTGCCCCCCACTTCGCCCCGCGGGGCTCATGCTACAATCAACAACAAACCCTGGCACAGCCACAATCAAATGTTAAACGGCAATACATAATACAGACACCGCAGTAAAATCCTCTCTCCCACAAAAATAAATAAATATTCTTCTGTTGGTAAAGAATTTGTGTGTGAGTTTATTTTCAAAGTTGGTAAGTGTGTGGTGGATTGTTTTAACGCTCAGCAAATAAATGGAATCACCATTTAACAATTTAACATTTGGATGTTTCCCCCCACTATATTTTTACAGTCACTTCTTCCTCATCCTCCGTAGATCCCCTGAATGAAATATCCTGGTGACTCTACTGTTGCTTCGTATTTGTGCACCCTCAAATTCTATTTAATCACGGTGAGATTCGATCACAGAAACTTGCGTGCAGAAGGCGAGAACTTGACGGCTGTTACACCTTCCACGCAGAAATACAACAGCAAGCGCTAATAAATGTAAGAAAATGAATTATACGCTGAACATTTAAAAACTGGAAGAGAACAGGAGTTAACCAAGGAAGGTCGATTGGAAATATATATTAGAGACAAAACCGGCACAATTAAGTGGATCCATGCCGGGCTACCGATCCATGTCGCACTTGTTGTTAGTTCCTGGTTGGAATTTTAGCTGGAGTGAGTGTCGTAAGCCACTCCTAATCGCTAGAGCCCTGCGCGGACAAATAAAACGTTATCCGCATTTCCACGACTGTTATCCGCATCCGCCCCGCATCCGCACAACTGTTATCCGCATCCACCCCGCATCCGCACGACTGTTATCCGCCCCGCATCCGCACGACTGTTATCCGCCCCGCATCCGCACGACTGTTATCCGCCCCGCATCCGCACGACTGTTATCCGCCCCACATCCGCACGACTGTTATCCGCCCCGCATCCGCACGACTGTTATCCGCCCCGCATCCGCACGACTGTTATCCGCTCCGCATCCGCACGACTGTTATCCGCCCCGCATCCGCACGACTGTTATCCGCCCCACATCCCCACAACTGTTATCCGCCCCGCATCCGCACAACTGTTATCCGCATCCGCCCCGCATCCGCACGGCTTTTATCCGCATCCGCCCCGCATTCGAACGACTTTTATCCACATTCGCACGTGTGTTGTCTGAATCTACAGGCATTACAGTAATATTTCTGATCAGATAAAGCATAAAGCAACACATTTAGATTTTTGAGGAGAAAGCCGTTCCCCTAGGCTTTGTGTGTCATGTGCTATGTTTAAAATGAATGTTATAGCCTACAGCCAGAATTGCAACCTTTTTCAGTTCGGAGTGTTAATTATGCTTAATGAATGACATACCGTAATTAAAAATAAATAAATGAATAAATGAAAAATGTAACGAGTAAATTAATAATACATTAAAACATTAATTACTTTATTTAATAAGTGAACAAATAAGTAATAAATAAATAAGTAAACAAATAAGGAAGGAAATAAATAAATACGTTAATAACAAGAAGTTCCGTGACGAACTCAAGAGCCTACTTTTCTTAAAATGTAAGATTCATGCCAATGATTAATCTATATGAACCTATCTAGAATAATGACGAAATTAAGTTGGTAATATCGAAATTTCTAATTAGTTCGAAATACTGTATACCTTGCATAATGTAGCCTAATAGAGAACTACAGTTGGCAGCCCTGGTGACTGAATATATTCTTAGTTCCATTTCTTAAGGTACAGAATACAAAATTTGGTTGACGTCCAATGGATAGCATGGACGTTACATGCAGTTAAACATTGGATCTAACAGCGCGCGTAAAATCATGTTGGCAACAATGACATACATGTATTGGTCACAAATAATCTGAAATAATATGATCTATTGTTGTGTCAATTTTGAATGAAATCCATTAATTAGTATAGAAGTTACATGCATTTTAAAATTGGACCTATCAGCAGGATTAGAATCATGTTGGCAGCACTGACGTATTTTAGTTACTCCAAATTAATCTAGAATGCCAGGTACTATACGTGTGCAAAGTTTAGAGCTATTGGCTTGCATACTTTCTGATATATTGATATTAGGGTAACAAAAATAGAGACAGTATTTATTAACAGTTGGCAGCCCTGGTTACTCTTAAGAATCGGCATAGACATATCCGTTATGGTACACATAGCACACACGAAATTTGGTTGAAATCCTAATGATAGTATAGAAGTTAAATGTATTTAAATTTGGACTTCTCAGCAGGCATAGAATCATGTTGGTAGCACTGACGTATATAAGTTACTCCAAATTAATATAGAATGTCAGGTACTATACGTGTGCATAGTTTAAAGCTGTCGGCTTGCATACTTTCTGATATATTGGTATTTTGATAAAATAAATTGAGAGCATTTATTAACAGTTGGTAGCCCTGGTGGATCTTAAGAATACGTTCAGTCATATCTGTTTATGTACACATAGCACATACGAAATTTTGTTGAAATCCAATTGACAGTGTAGAAGTTATTTGCATTTAAAATTTGGACACATCAGCAGGCTTATAATCATTTTGGCAACACTGCGATGGATGGCCTCCTGGAAATTAAACTGCAATATTATTATCTATACGTGTGTGAATTTTGAAATAGCTCCCATTCATACATTCCAAGATATCCAACATGGAGCTCAAATTTCAATTGCTTTTTTCAGCGGTTGGTAGCACTGACATCATTTTCAAATATGGCTGTGAGATATTCATGTAGAGATATTTACTCCTACTTAATTTTGTTTCGATTGCTGCAGCCGTTTAGGAGTTGATAGGGGGGAAACACACACAGCCGGACAGACAGACAGACACACACATTTGCCCGATCTCATAACTCTACTTTTTCCTCATTTTTGCAAAATGTGAAAAGTAGGCTAAAAAAAACGGAAAGGATACAGTAGGCTACGTCCTAGGTGCGAGCGCTTTCACGCGCTACCTGCTTGATACGGACAAACACACACTATCGCATGTGTCTGTACGTCCTGGGGGCGTTCTCGCGCGCGTGCTTCCCGGGCAGCGCTACCAACGCTCTCGAGTAGGAAGCAGCTACCAAACAAGTTTGTCCGCGATTGCACATTCGGCAGTGTGCTAGCAAAATGTCGACATCAGAGGCTGGTCAGAAATATATACGGTACACTATTATGTAGTAAAATGTACTTAGATGTGAGAGAAAACGTAAGGTGAGTGGTCAAGATAAATGAAAACACTCTACAATTGCATAGATTGGGGAAATTGGTCCCCCTGTTCAATACACTTTCCTCCAATCTATGTATTAAACATTCAACACGGACCAAAAATGAAGTTATCAACAAATTAAGAAAGGTATAAAAATTAATATAACATTTCTTTACAGAGGAGGTTAGCAAGTCCAAATGAAAAGCCCGAGGGATAACTTCAGAAAAGAAGTTAAGAAAACAGGAAACCCCAGAACGGGAGACCATGCCCCAACACCTACACCATGGTGGGTACATTTCAAGGTCATGGAATTTCTTAAGGATATCACGGAACCGAATAACACATCTGGAAATATTCCAATAGAAGACAACCCACAAACAGAAGATGCGTCAGATGAGAACAGCCTAGACGATGCCTCAGAGGTTGTTGATTCAGATCCTACAGTTGCACTTGAAGCTCCAAATCCTCCGATAAGGAATAGACCAAAAACATTAGACTCTCGGCAGGATATGGTACAATTAGAGAAGAAACAAGATGTTCAGTAAAGAACATATAGCCTATTTCTCCTAAATAAATGGGTATTGTTATAACTCTTTGTCCTTTTCAAGGAGTATGATTGAATGTTGGTTGTAGTAGCTTGTTGAAATACAACGTGCTATAGGGAAAATAAACATGAATATGAGGTGCCCCTTGCCAGTGCTACCTCTGTACCAAATTTCGTTCAATTTGGTTTCACCGTGTTTGAATTGACAGGGGGAATCGATTTGCACACGTACTTGGCCACCATCTGCAAACTATTGGGCTGATGTTCTTGCAGTTTGGTCAGAATATGTTTCCCACATAAAGATATGGTGTTGCAAAATTTGGTAGAGACTAGATTATTAAGTTTGTCGTAATTACATTTTAGCTTTTAACATTAGGGTGGCTGAGATTACGTTTCCGTCAAGATAGCGGTGATATAAAACATGACACTGAGGTGCCCTTTGCTAGTGCTACCTCTGTACCAAATTTCGTTCCATTCGGTTCCACCGTGTTCGAATTAATAGGGGGAATCAATTTTGACATAAAGATGGCCGCCATCCGCAAACTATTAGGCTAATAACCTATTAGATTGGTCAAAGGATGATCCCTCCATAAAAGTATGTTGTTGCAAAGTTTGATAGAGATCGGATGGTTATGTTAGTCGTAATTTAACTTACGCTTTGAACATTTGTGTGGCCGCCATTACGTTTCTGTCAATATGGCGGCGATATAAAACATGACACTGAGATCCCCTTTGCTAGTGCTACCTCTGTACCAAATTTCGCTCCATTCGGTTTCACCGTGTTTGAATTAATAGGGGGAATTGATTTTCACACAAAGATGGCCGCCATCCGCAAACTATTAGGCTGATGACCTATTCATTTGGTCAAAGGATGCTTCCTCTATAAGGGTATGTTGTTGCAAAATTTGGTAGAGATCGGATGATTAGGTTAATCGTAATTTGAGTTAAGCTTTGAACATTTGTGTGGCCACCATTACGTTTCAGTCAAGATGGCGGCGATATAAAACATGACACTGAGGTGCCTTTTGTTAGTACTACCTCTGTACCAAATTTCGTTCCATTCGGTTGCACCGTGTTCGAATTAATAGGGGGAATCGATTTTCACACAAAGATGGCCGCCATCCGCAAACTATTACGCTGATGACCTACTAGTTTGGTCAAAGGATGCTCCCCCATAAAGGTATGTTGTTGCAAAATTTGGTAGAGATCGGATGATTAGGTTAGTCGTAATTTGATTTAAGCTTTGAATATTTGTGTGGCCGCCATTACGTTTCCGTCAAGATATCGGCGATATAAAACATGACACTGAGGAGCCCTTTGCTAGTGCTACCTCTGTACCAAATTTCGTTCCATTCGGTTCCATCGTGTTCGAATTAATAGGGGGAATCAATTTTGACATAAAGATGGCCGCCATCCGCAAACTATTAGGCTAATAACCTATTAGATTGGTCAAAGGATGCTCCCTCCATAATGGTATGTTGTTGCAAAGTTTGGTAGAGATCGGATGGTTATGTTAGTCGTAATTTAACTTAAGCTTTGAACATTTGTGTGGCCGCCATTACGTTTCTGTCTATAGGGCGGCGATATAAAACATGACACTGAGATGCCCTTTGCTAGTGCTACCTCTGTACCACATGTCGTTCCATTCGGTTTCACCGTGTTTGAATTAATAGGGGGAATCAATTTTGACATAAAGATGGCCGCCATACGCAAACTATTAGGCTAATAACCTATTGGATTGGTCAAAGGATGCTCCCTCCACAAAGGTATGTTGTTGCTACGTTTGGTAGAGATCGGATGATTAGGTTAGTCGAAATTTGATTTAAGCTTAGAACATTTGTGTGGCCGCCATTACGTTTCCGTCAAGATGGCGGCGATATAAAACATGACAATGAGGTGCCTTTTGTTAGTACTACCTCTGTACCAAATTTCGTTCCATTCGGTTGCACCGTGTTCGAATTAATAGGGGGAATCAATTTTCACACAAAGATGGCCGCCATCCGCAAACTATTACGCTGATGAAGTATTGGTTTGGTCAAATGATGCTCCCCCCATAAAGGTATGTTGTTGCAAAATTTGGTAGAGATCGGATGATTAGGTTAGTCGTAATTTGATTTAAGCTTTGAACATTTGTGTGGCCGCCATTACGTTTCCATCAAGATGGCGGCGATATAAAACATGACACTGAGGTGTCCTTTGCTAGTGCTACCTTTGTACCAAATTTCGTTCAATTCGCATTCGCCGTGTTCGAATTGATATGGAGGGACAGACATTCAGAGTACACACACTCACACACACACACACACACACACACACACACACACACACACACACACACACACACAGACGCACACACACACACAGACACACACAGACTCACACACACACACACATACATACACACACACACACACACACACACAGACTCACACACACACATACACACACACAGAGAGACACACTTTTTTCGCCCTGTGTTGATCTCATAAGTCTACTTTCATTTTTTGCAAAAATCCAAAGTATGCTAAAAATGGAGTGGATGCTTAACCATACAGATAAAGAGAAAGAGGAGTTTGATGATCTTAACTTCTTCAAATGTTTGTTGCCATACATGAAACAAGATGTTCAGTAAAGAACATATAGCCTACTTTCTCCTAAATGCATGGGTATTGTTATAACTCTTTGTCCTTTTCAAGGAGTATGATTGAATGTTGGTTGTAGTAGCTTGTTGAAATACAACGTGCTATAGGGATATTAAACATGAATATGAGGTGCCATTTGCTAGTGCTACCTCTGTACCAAATTTCGTTCAATTGGGTTTCACCGTGTTTGAATTGATAGGGGGAATCGATTTGCACACATACTTGGCCACCATCTGCAAACTATTGGGCTGATGTTCTTGCAGTTTGGTCAGAATATGTTTCCCACATAAAGATATGGTGTTGCAAAATTTGGTAGAGACTAGATTATTAGGTTGGTCGTAGTTACATTTTAGCTTTTAACATTTGGGTGTCCGCCATTACGTTTCCGTCAAGATAGCGGTGATATAAAGCATGACACTGAGGTGCCCTTTGCTAGTGCTACCTCTGTACCAAATTTCGTTAATTCGGTTCCACCGTGTTCGAAATAATAGGGGGAATCAATTTTGACATAAAGGTGGCCGCCATCCGCAAACTATTAGTCTAATGACCTTTTAGATTGGTCAAAGGATGCTCCCTCCATAAGGGTATGTAGTTGCAAAATTTGGTAGAGATCGGATGATTAGGTTAATCGTAATATGATTTAAGCTTTGAACATTCGTGTGGCCGCCATTACGTTTCAGTCAATATGGCGGCGATATTAATCATGACACTGAGATGCCCTTTGCTAGTGCTATCTCTGTACCAAATTTCATTCCATTCGGTTTCACCGTGTTTGAATTAATAGTGGGAATCGATTCTGACACAGAGATGGCCGCCATCCGCAAGCTATTAGGCGAATGACCTATTAGATTGGTCAAAGGATGCTCCCTCCATAAAGGTATGTAGTTGCAAAATTTGGTAGAGATCGGATGATTAGGTTAATCGTAATTTGATTTAAGCTTTGAACATTCGTGTGGCCGCCATTACGTTTCAGTCAAGATGGCGGCGATATAAAACATGACACTGAGGTGCCCTTTGCTAGTGCTACCTCTGTACCAAATTTCGTTCCATTCTGTTCCACCGTGTTCGAATTAATAGGGGGAATCAATTTTGACATAAAGATGGCCGCCATCCGCAAACTTTTAGGCGAATGACCTATTAGATTGGTCAAAGGATGCTCCCTCCATAAAGGTATGTTGTTGCAAAGTTTGGTAGAGATCGGATGGTTATGTTAGTCGTAATTTAACTTAAGCTTTGAGCATTTGTGTGGCCGCCATTACGTTTCTGTCAATATGGCGGCGATATAAAACATGACACTGAGATGCCCTTTGCTAGTGCTACCTCTGTACCACATTTCGTTCCATTCGGCTTCACCGTGTTTGAATTAATAGGGGGAATTCATTTTCACACAAAGATGGCCGCCATCCGCAAACTATTAGGCTAATGACCTATTCATTTGGTCAAAGGATGTTTCCTCTATAAGGGTATGTTGTTGCAAAATTTGGTAGAGATCGGATGATTAGGTTAATCGTAATTTGATTTAAGCTTTGAACATTTGTGTGACCGCCATTACGTTTCCGTCAAGATGGCGGCGATATAAAACAAGACACTGAGGTGTCCTTTGCTAGTGCTACCTTTGTACCAAATTTCGTTCAATTCGCATTCACCGTGTTCGAATTGATAGGGGGGGGGGACAGACATTCAGAGTAAACACACTCATACACACACAGACACACACACACACAGACACACACACAGACTCACACACACACATACACAAACAGACAGACTCACACACACACATACACACACAAACAGACAAACTTTTTTCGGCCTGTGTTGATCTCATAAGTCTACTTTCATTTTTTGCAAAAAGCGAAAGTAGGCTAACAAGATGTTCAGTAAAGAACATATAGCCTACTTTCTCCTAAATGCATGGGTATTGTTATAACTCTTTGTCCTCTTCAAGGAGTATGATTGAATGTTGGTTGTAGTAGCTTGTTGAAATACAACGTGCTATAGGGATATTAAACATGAATATGAGTTGCCCTTTGCTAGTGCTACCTCTGTACCAAATTTCGTTCAATTCGGTTTCACCGTGTTTGAGTTGATAGGGGGAATCGATTTGCACACGTACTTGGCCACCATCTGCAAACTATTGGGCTGATGTTCTTGCAGTTTGGTCAGAATATGTTTCCCACATAAAGATATGGTGTTGCAAAATTTGGTAGAGACTAGATTATTAGGTTGGTCGTAGTTACATTTTAGCATTTAACATTTGGGTGGCCGCCATTACGTTTCCGTCAAGATAGCGGTGATATAAAACATGACACTGAGGTGCCCTTTGCTAGTGCTACCTCTGTACCAAATTTCGTTCATTCGGTTCCACCGTGTTCGAATTAATAGGGGGAATCAATTTTGACATAAAGGTGGCCGCCATTCGCAAACTATTAGGCTAATGACCTTTTAGATTGGTCAAAGGATGCTACCTCCATAAAGGTATGTAGTTGCAAAGTTTGGTAGAGATCGGATGATTAGGTTAGTCGTAATTTGATTTAAGCTTTGAACATTTGTGTGGCCGCCATTACGTTTCCGTCAAGATGGCGGCGATATAAAACATGGCAATGAGGTGCCTTTTGTTAGTACTACCTCTGTACCAAATTTCGTTCCATTCGGTTGCACCGTGTTCGAATTAATAGGGGGAATCAATTTTCACACAAAGATGGCCGCCATCCGCAAACTATTACGCTGATGACCTATTGGTTTGGTCAAAGGATGTTCCCCCCATAAAGGTATGTTGTTGCAAAATTTGGTAGAGATCGGATGAACAGGTTAGTCGTAATTTGATTTAAGCTTTGAACATTTGTGTGGCCGCCATTACGTTTCCATCAAGATGGCGGCGATATAAAACATGACACTGAGGTGTCCTTTGCTATTGCTACCTTTGTACCAAATTTAATTCAATTCGCATTCGCCGTGTTCGAATTGATAGGAAGGGACAGACATTCAGAGTGCACACACACACACACACACACACACAGACGCACACACACACAGACACACACACAGACTCACACACACACACACACACACACACACACACACACACACACACACACACACACAGACTCACACACACACATACACACACACAGAGAGACACACTTTTTTCGCCCTGTGTTGATCTCATAAGTCTACTTTCATTTTTTGCAAAAATCCAAAGTATGCTAAAAATGGAGTGGATGCTTAACCATAGAGATAAAGAGAAAGAGGAGTTTGATGATCTTAACTTCTTCAAATATTTATTGCCATACTTGAAACAAGATGTTCAGTAAATAACATATAGCCTACTTTCTCCTAAATGCATGGCTATTGTTATAACTCTTTGTCCTTTTCAAGGAGTATGATTGAATGTTGGTTGTAGTAGCTTGTTGAAATACAACGTGCTATAGGGATATTAAACATGAATATGAGGTGCCCTTTGCTAGTGCTACCTCTGTACCAAATTTCGTTCAATTGGGTTTCACCGTGTTTGAATTGATAGGGGGAATCGATTTGCACACATACTTGGCCACCATCTGCAAACTATTGGGCTGATGTTCTTGCAGTTTGGTCAGAATATGTTTCCCACATAAAGATATGGTGTTGCAAAATTTGGTAGAGACTAGATTATTAGGTTGGTCGTAGTTACATTTTAGCTTTTAACATTTGGGTGTCCGCCATTACGTTTCCGTCAAGATAGCGGTGATATAAAGCATGACACTGAGGTGCCCTTTGCTAGTGCTACCTCTGTACCAAATTTCGTTCATTCGGTTCCACCGTGTTCGAAATAATAGGGGGAATCAATTTTGACATAAAGGTGGCCGCCATCCGCAAACTATTAGGCTAATGACCTTTTAGATTGGTCAAAGGATGCTCCCTCCATAAAGGTATGTAGTTGCAAAATTTGGTAGAGATCGGATGATTAGGTTAATCGTAATTTGATTTAAGCTTTGAACATTCGTGTGGCCGGCCATTACGTTTCAGTCAATATAGCGGCGATATTAATCATGACACTGAGATGCCCTTTGCTAGTGCTATCTCTGTACCAAATTTCATTCCATTCGGTTTCACCGTGTTTGAATTAATAGTGGGAATCGATTCTGACACAGAGATGGCTGCCATCCGCAAACTATTAGGCGAATGACCTATTAGATTGGTCAAAGGATGCTCCCTCCATAAAGGTATGTAGTTGCAAAATTTGGTAGAGATCGGATGATTAGGTTAATCGTAATTCGATTTAAGATTTGAACATTCGTGTGGCCGCCATTACGTTTCAGTCAAGATGGCGGCGATATAAAACATGACACTGAGGTGCCCTTTGCTAGTGCTACCTCTGTACCAAATTTCGTTCCATTCTGTTCCACCGTGTTCGAATTAATAGGGGGAATCAATTTTGACGTAAAGATGGCCGCCATCCGCAAACTATTAGGCTAATAACCCATTAGATTGGTCAAAGGATGCTCCCTCCATAAAGGTATGTTGTTGCAAAGTTTGGTAGAGATCGGATGGTTATGTTAGTCGTAAATTAAGTTAAGCTTTGAACATTTGTGTGGCCGCCATTACGTTTCTGTCAATATGGCGGAGATATAAAACATGACACTGTGATGCCCTTTGCTAGTGCTACCTCAGTACCACATTTCGTTCCATTCTGTTTCACCGTGTTTGAATTAATAGGGGGAATTCATTTTCACACAAAGATGGCCACCATCCGCAAACTATTAGGCTAATGACCTATTCATTTGGTCAAAGGATGTTTCCTCTATAAGGGTATGTTGTTGCAAAACTTGGTAGAGATCGGATGATTAGGTTAATCGTAATTTGATTTAAGCTTTGAACATTTGTGTGACCGCCATTACGTTTCCGTCAAGATGGCGGCGATATAAAACAAGACACTGAGGTGTCCTTTGCTAGTGCTACCTTTGTACCAAATTTCGTTCAATTCGCATTCACCGTGTTCGAATTGATAGGGGGGGGGGGACAGACATTCAGATTAAACACACTCACACACACACAGACACACACACACACAGACACACACACAGACTAACACACACACATACACAAACAGACAGACTCACACACACACATACACACACAAACAGACAAACTTTTTTCGGCCTGTGTTGATCTCATAAGTCTACTTTCATTTTTTGCAAAAAGCGAAAGTAGGCTAACAAGATGTTCAGTAAAGAACATATAGCCTACTTTCTCCTAAATGCATGGGTATTGTTATAACTCTTTGTCCTCTTCAAGGAGTATGATTGAATGTTGGTTGTAGTAGCTTGTTGAAATACAACGTGCTATAGGGATATTAAACATGAATATGAGTTGCCCTTTGCTAGTGCTACCTCTGTACCAAATTTCGTTCAATTCGGTTTCACCGTGTTTGAGTTGATAGGGGGAATCGATTTGCACACGTACTTGGCCACCATCTGCAAACTATTGGGCTGATGTTCTTGCAGTTTGGTCAGAATATGTTTCCCACATAAAGATATGGTGTTGCAAAATTTGGTAGAGACTAGATTATTAGGTTGGTCGTAGTTACATTTTAGCATTTAACATTTGGGTGGCCGCCATTACGTTTCCGTCAAGATAGCGGTGATATAAAACATGACACTGAGGTGCCCTTTGCTAGTGCTACCTCTGTACCAAATTTCGTTCATTCGGTTCCACCGTGTTCGAATTAATAGGGGGAATCAATTTTGACATAAAGGTGGCCGCCATTCGCAAACTATTAGGCTAATGACCTTTTAGATTGGTCAAAGGATGCTACCTCCATAAAGGTATGTAGTTGCAAAGTTTGGTAGAGATCGGATGATTAGGTTAGTCGTAATTTGATTTAAGCTTTGAACATTTGTGTGGCCGCCATTACGTTTCCGTCAAGATGGCGGCGATATAAAACATGGCAATGAGGTGCCTTTTGTTAGTACTACCTCTGTACCAAATTTCGTTCCATTCGGTTGCACCGTGTTCGAATTAATAGGGGGAATCAATTTTCACACAAAGATGGCCGCCATCCGCAAACTATTACGCTGATGACCTATTGGTTTGGTCAAAGGATGTTCCCCCCATAAAGGTATGTTGTTGCAAAATTTGGTAGAGATCGGATGAACAGGTTAGTCGTAATTTGATTTAAGCTTTGAACATTTGTGTGGCCGCCATTACGTTTCCATCAAGATGGCGGCGATATAAAACATGACACTGAGGTGTCCTTTGCTATTGCTACCTTTGTACCAAATTTAATTCAATTCGCATTCGCCGTGTTCGAATTGATAGGAAGGGACAGACATTCAGAGTGCACACACACACACACACACACACACACACAGACGCACACACACACAGACACACACACAGACTCACACACACACACACACACACACACACACACACAGACTCACACACACACATACACACACACAGAGAGACACACTTTTTTCGCCCTGTGTTGATCTCATAAGTCTACTTTCATTTTTTGCAAAAATCCAAAGTATGCTAAAAATGGAGTGGATGCTTAACCATAGAGATAAAGAGAAAGAGGAGTTTGATGATCTTAACTTCTTCAAATATTTATTGCCATACTTGAAACAAGATGTTCAGTAAATAACATATAGCCTACTTTCTCCTAAATGCATGGCTATTGTTATAACTCTTTGTCCTTTTCAAGGAGTATGATTGAATGTTGGTTGTAGTAGCTTGTTGAAATACAACGTGCTATAGGGATATTAAACATGAATATGAGGTGCCCTTTGCTAGTGCTACCTCTGTACCAAATTTCGTTCAATTGGGTTTCACCGTGTTTGAATTGATAGGGGGAATCGATTTGCACACATACTTGGCCACCATCTGCAAACTATTGGGCTGATGTTCTTGCAGTTTGGTCAGAATATGTTTCCCACATAAAGATATGGTGTTGCAAAATTTGGTAGAGACTAGATTATTAGGTTGGTCGTAGTTACATTTTAGCTTTTAACATTTGGGTGTCCGCCATTACGTTTCCGTCAAGATAGCGGTGATATAAAGCATGACACTGAGGTGCCCTTTGCTAGTGCTACCTCTGTACCAAATTTCGTTCATTCGGTTCCACCGTGTTCGAAATAATAGGGGGAATCAATTTTGACATAAAGGTGGCCGCCATCCGCAAACTATTAGGCTAATGACCTTTTAGATTGGTCAAAGGATGCTCCCTCCATAAAGGTATGTAGTTGCAAAATTTGGTAGAGATCGGATGATTAGGTTAATCGTAATTTGATTTAAGCTTTGAACATTCGTGTGGCCGGCCATTACGTTTCAGTCAATATAGCGGCGATATTAATCATGACACTGAGATGCCCTTTGCTAGTGCTATCTCTGTACCAAATTTCATTCCATTCGGTTTCACCGTGTTTGAATTAATAGTGGGAATCGATTCTGACACAGAGATGGCTGCCATCCGCAAACTATTAGGCGAATGACCTATTAGATTGGTCAAAGGATGCTCCCTCCATAAAGGTATGTAGTTGCAAAATTTGGTAGAGATCGGATGATTAGGTTAATCGTAATTCGATTTAAGATTTGAACATTCGTGTGGCCGCCATTACGTTTCAGTCAAGATGGCGGCGATATAAAACATGACACTGAGGTGCCCTTTGCTAGTGCTACCTCTGTACCAAATTTCGTTCCATTCTGTTCCACCGTGTTCGAATTAATAGGGGGAATCAATTTTGACGTAAAGATGGCCGCCATCCGCAAACTATTAGGCTAATAACCCATTAGATTGGTCAAAGGATGCTCCCTCCATAAAGGTATGTTGTTGCAAAGTTTGGTAGAGATCGGATGGTTATGTTAGTCGTAAATTAAGTTAAGCTTTGAACATTTGTGTGGCCGCCATTACGTTTCTGTCAATATGGCGGAGATATAAAACATGACACTGTGATGCCCTTTGCTAGTGCTACCTCAGTACCACATTTCGTTCCATTCTGTTTCACCGTGTTTGAATTAATAGGGGGAATTCATTTTCACACAAAGATGGCCACCATCCGCAAACTATTAGGCTAATGACCTATTCATTTGGTCAAAGGATGTTTCCTCTATAAGGGTATGTTGTTGCAAAACTTGGTAGAGATCGGATGATTAGGTTAATCGTAATTTGATTTAAGCTTTGAACATTTGTGTGACCGCCATTACGTTTCCGTCAAGATGGCGGCGATATAAAACAAGACACTGAGGTGTCCTTTGCTAGTGCTACCTTTGTACCAAATTTCGTTCAATTCGCATTCACCGTGTTCGAATTGATAGGGGGGGGGGACAGACATTCAGATTAAACACACTCACACACACACAGACACACACACACACAGACACACACACAGACTAACACACACACATACACAAACAGACAGACTCACACACACACATACACACACAAACAGACAAACTTTTTTCGGCCTGTGTTGATCTCATAAGTCTACTTTCATTTTTTGCAAAAAGCGAAAGTAGGCTAACAAGATGTTCAGTAAAGAACATATAGCCTACTTTCTCCTAAATGCATGGGTATTGTTATAACTCTTTGTCCTCTTCAAGGAGTATGATTGAATGTTGGTTGTAGTAGCTTGTTGAAATACAACGTGCTATAGGGATATTAAACATGAATATGAGTTGCCCTTTGCTAGTGCTACCTCTGTACCAAATTTCGTTCAATTCGGTTTCACCGTGTTTGAATTGATAGGGGGAATCGATTTGCACACATACTTGGCCACCATCTGCAAACTATTGGGCTGATGTTCTTGCAGTTTGGTCAGAATATGTTTCCCACATAAAGATATGGGGTTGCAAAATTTGGTAGCGACTAGATTATTAGGTTGGTCGTAGTTACATTTTAGCTTTTAACATTTGGGTCGCCGCCATTACGTTTCCGTCAAGATAGCGGTGATATAAAGCATGACACTGAGGTGCCCTTTGCTAGTGCTACCTCTGTACCAAATTTCGTTCATTCGGTTCCACCGTGTTCAAATTAATAGGGGGAATCAATTTTGACATAAAGGTGGCCGCCATTCGCAAACTATTAGGCTAATGACCTTTTAGATTGGTCAAAGGATGCTCCCTCCATAAAGGTATGTAGTTGCAAAATTTGGTAGAGATCGGATGATTAGGTTAATCGTAATTTGATTTAAGCTTTGAACATTCGTGTGGCCGTCATTACGTTTCAGTCAATATGGCGGCGATATTAATCATGACACTGAGATGCCCTTTGCTAGTGCTATCTCTGTACCAAATTTCATTCCATTCGGTTTCACCGTGTTTGAATTAATAGTGGGAATCGATTCTGACACAAAGATGGCCGCCATCCGCAAACTATTAGGCGAATGACCTATTAGATTGGTCAAAGGATGCTCCCGCCATAAAGGTATGTAGTTGCAAAATTTGGTAGAGATCGGATTGTAACGTGTTTTTCGAGGGGTTTTATGCAACTGGCATAAGTCAGTAGGAAGCCATTCGATATTTATTTACGCGGCAAATTGTTCAGCCAAGAGAATTTTTCATGTTAATTTATTATTATTATTATTAATTTATTATAATTATTATTAAGGTATTTTCGGAGCATTTTATAAAAATTATTAGCATGCAGATAGGTTTTCTATGTCTTAGAAAACGCTATCAAGCAAATTATTACGAACGACAATATTATAGAAAATTATGTGATTACGGAATTTTACGGAGTTTTCGTCAGTTAGGGTATATCGAGAGACGTGACTCACTGGGATTTCAAGTACACGCTTAATCTTGTCGAGAAGCATGACGCAATCTTGGGTCGCAAGGTCTAGAAAAGGCGAATTGTTGGGACGGAAAACGACTTCTCCCTCTCGCGCACCGAGTGTAAAGAAACCAGAGGAGGGGAACTAGCGGCGTGCTCTGCCAATCAGTGAGGACGACGTAAGCTAGATGTCGGTACCATGGTGGGGGAGCCAACGTGTGGATATATATCGTTCGACGCGCCGTGAAACGAGGACTATCTGTGAAATACTTGAGGAGTATGGATGCGCGTGCGAGTCGCTCCGATGTTCGGTGGAGTTAAGGACAATCTGTGTAGAACTTGCAGAGTACGGTCGCAAGTGCGTGTCGCTCCGATGTTCAGTGGAGTTAGCGACGAACTTTTGTAAAACTTGGTTGTACGAGTGTTTGGGTCCGAGGTACGGACCATAGAATTATCTAATCTACCAGAATATCATCAAATTCCGACGGAGATGACGACGTCCAGGAGACTGTGGGAAGCTCACAACATCATCAAGAACGAGGGAAATGCTTTGGCAATTTCCAGTGGTAAGCGCAAATGACGCGGAAATACGCAATCTCTCATTTTTCTTTGTTTTACATTTCATATTTCAGTAACTTCATAGCTTGGAAATAAGAGTAAAATCAATTTATCAGACTCCGTTTTCACGTAATTTTCTATCGGTAATATTCAAATCACAACGCTCCAATTTAAATTTTGTACTTATTATTATTAATAATTTTGCTATACTTGTTTTATATAATAAATTCATTTCTTTTACAATGCAATCTTTGCTTTCAGTAGGTAGCATTAGATATAGACCAATTCCTTCTCCTGATACAATTGTTTGTTGGGTTAATGATCAAATCATACCACGATCTGAGTGAATAGTGTCTTGAAGGTGTTCTGCCAGAGCTAGACGTTGTTAAATACAAATTTAGATTTCAACATTGCATTGAGGTCTTGGCGCCCATTAAAACAACATAGCTTAGGCAAAGGTAAACAGTTACATTTATCACCCAACTGTGTGGGCTAGCAAAACTGTTACATTTGTACGCTCAACGTGGAGCAAAGTAAATACCGTTTCACTTGTCATCCCAGCCTAAGCGGAGACTGTTACATTTGTCGCCGACAACTTGGGGCTGAAAACCTAATAACATTTGTGGAAGGAGAAGGGTATATATTTCTGTGCCTGTATTTTGGGGGTTATTTGTCTGTATCAGTGTATATCATTATGGGGGATGAGAAAGAAAGACAGATGAGGTTACGTAGTGGTCATCAACGGGAGAGTGATGATACGAGCAGTATGTCGAGTGATGGTAGTAACGGGGTAGCGGAGGTAAATCCCGATACTGAAACAGGGAGTGTAGGCGGCCAACCAGAATTAAAAACTTTACTTCTCGAGTTCATGTATCAGAACAAAGTTAGTAGTGATGCCTTAAATGCAAAATTAGAACAAAACAGTAGGGAAAATAAAGAAAGTACAGACGCTTTAAATGCTAAACTGGAACAAAACAGTAGGGAAAATAGAGAGAGTAATGAAACATTAAACGCCAGATTAGAACAAAACAGTAGGGAAAATAGAGAGAGTAATGAAACATTAAATGCCAGATTAGAACAAAACAGTAGGGAAAATAGAGAGAGTAATGAAACTTTAAACGCCAGATTAGAACAAAACAGTAAGGAAAATAGAGAGAGTACTGAAACTTTAAATGCTAAATTAGAACAAAACAGTAGGGAAATGAGTGACAAATTCGAACTGATTAGAGGTGAGATCAGGGGGGTGATGGAAGAAAAGGCTAAAGAGATTATTGCAGATGTAGACAGAAAATTAGGAAAAGTACAGGAGGAGTTGGAAATTAGAATCAGTACACAGGCTGAAAATTTAAAAGAACTAGTGCAACTGGAAACACAGGAGGTCAAAAAGCAATTGGGGGGAGAAATTGACAAAATTCAGGTAGCAACTAAAGAGGTTAAGGAACAGCTGGGGGGTAGAATTGAGAAAGTCCACTCGCAAATATTTGCAGAAGTAAATGATTTAAGAGAGAGTAATAGAGAGAGCATTAGCAAGATTGAGGAGAAACAAGCAAAGCTATATGATAAAGTAGAAGAATCAGAAGGAAACATTAAATTAACGGTAAACAGTATTGAGAGGAAGGCTGAGGAGAAAATCGCAGAATTAGAATTAAAATTAAAAGCTAGGATCAGGCAAGAAAATAGTCAGAATAGGCCAGTTTTTGTGAATAGCACACACAGGGAGGTAGAACTGGGTAAGTTCAGCAATCGACAGGGGTGCCCAATGGAGTTCATGAACACTATAGAAAATAAATTCGGGGAGAGGTTGGAAAATGGTAGTATTGAGTGGTGCCAGGTAGTTGAAATTTTAGAACAAGTGTTTGTGGGGGAAACGAGGAATTGGTTTGCTGGCTACAGAGACAAGTTTACTGATATTAATGATTTTAAAATAAATTCTGTGAAAAGTTCTGGAATGAGGTTATTCAGTCGCAGCATCGTGAGGGAGTAGTGTGTGGTAAATATAACCCTAAAGGAAGCTCCACCATGACCGAATACTTTTTAGGGCAGGTATTAGTGTATAAATATCTGGATGGCTTGAAGGAGGAAAGTGATGTGGTAAGGTTGCTACTTAGGCACTTTCCCTATAGGATCAAGGAGGCTGCTTGTATCCAGAATGTAAAGACTATATCACAAGTAGAAAATTTGTTAAGCACATTTGATGCACTAGGGAGAGGGGGTTATGAGGACAATTTCAATCGGAACCAGGGTAATAATAATAATAGACCTAATGAAGCCAGGCATCAAGAAGTTCAAGGGAACGGTGGCGAAGGGGCCAACGCTCAAAATAGAAATAATAATAATCAGCTATATCAGAACAGAGGAAATGGCTATGGTAATCAGTATCAAGGGAGGAACAATGATTTCAGGGGAAATCAAGGGAGAAACAATGATTTCAGGGGAAATCAAGGGAGAAATTATAATGACAATAATTACAACCAGAATAGGGGTCAAGGAAGAGGACAGCCTAGTGGTAGTAATATACAGCCAAACAATGACAACACAGCCCAGAACAACCAGACCAGTTTAGTAGTTAGTAGTACTACGGCCAGCTGTAGCGGTTCTTTAAACGCGAACCAGGCTGCGAAGTAAGGTCAGAATCTCAGTCTGTAGCATGCCCTGTCCATACAATTATACAGGAACCCTATGACCTAAATGTGAGAAATGAATTATTACATGAACTAAATGATGAAGGTATTATTCAGGAAGTGGTTAGTAAGAGCCCCATAGTTAAATTTAACGTGTCCGAGGCGTACACAGATGTTTTAATTGATAGTGGTTGTATGAAGAGTTGCATAAGTAGTGCATTTTATGATAAAATGAAAGGAACTGGAGTAAATTTTGAGGAGATGCCAATTAAAAGCACTTTTGTTATCACAGCTGTTGGGAAGAGGTCTAAAGTAATTTCTAAGCAAGTTTTAGTAGACATTAAAATTAATAATCATGTAGAGAAGCAGATTTGTCTTGTAATTCCAAATTTAGTATTCAGTGTTATCTTGGGTTCAGAGTGGCTAAGTAGAGTTTCTGGTAACTTATGTTATGATGTAGGGAGTTTGAAATTTAAATGGGGAGATTCTGAAGTAGAAGTAGCGTTCAATGACCATATTCAGAGGAGTAGTATTGTAGGTGTGATTTGTACTTTAAATGAGATATCGCCAGCCGTAGAGCGGGGTTCTCCATGTTTTGTGGGCAGTGTGATTACGAACGGAAGTCTAGAGGACTCGTTACGTGAGGCTGCATTTCAGGGAAATATAGAGGTGGAACAATGTGTTCGGCTCTATGATGTGTTATGGTGTAATAGGAGAGTTTTTGAGGATCGCATTGGTATGGCCAATTGCTATACACATTCATTGAACGTTATTGATAGGTCAGTATTCACAGGACATAGATATCCTGTACCTTTCGCTTATCAGAGTGCAGTTGAGGCACAAATTAACCAGATGCTTGAAGATGGGATTATTGAGCACTCGAACAGTCCATATGTTAATTCTTTGATCACGGTACCCAAGACCGACGGCACTGTTCGTATTTGTTTAGACGCTCGTTTGGTTAACAGTAGAATTAGTTCAGATCAGCTGAAATCTATGTCAATAGAAGAATTAATGCAAACATTTGAGGGGAAGAAGTATTTCACTTGTGTAGATTTGAGTTCCAGTTTTTGGCAAGTGCCACTTATGTACGAAGATAGACCATTTACAGCTTTTAGTCATAAATATAACCTTTATCAATTTTGTAGAACACCTTATGGGTTAAAGAGTAGTTCAGCAGCTTTAATTAGGGCTTTAAACATCGCATTAGGGGATGACACAGGAGTGTTTGTAACCATTTACATAGATGATATGGTAATTAGTTCACGCATTTTTGAGGAGCATCTACGTCATTTAAATATAGTTTTTCAGAAGTTAGATCAGGCAGGGTTCACTTTGAAGCTGTCTAAGTCGTCATTCTGTCAGTCAGAAGTGACATTTTTAGGTCATAGAGTGTCGAGTAGAGGTGTAACACCAGAAGAAAGTAGGGTTAATAAGATACTTAACGCAGAGGTGCCACAGAATGTTAAACAGTTAAAAACTTACCTGGGAATTTGCAACTTTTTCAGGAGGTTCGTTCTTAAATACTCAGGGTTGGTAGAACCATTCAGGGAATTGCTTAAAAGTGGGACTCGGTGGAGATGGGAGTCCAAGCATGAACAGGCTTTTAGAGCGCTGAAGGAAGGTTTTGAGAAAGCTGTAGTGCTGAAATATCCGTTAAAAGATAAGGAATATGTGGTTATGACAGATGCTTCACATATAGGCATTGCTGGAGTATTATGTCAGAAAGATGATGAGGGTAATCTGTGCATTGTAACTTTAGCCTCGCGAGGACTGACTGCAGCAGAGAAAAGATACACGATTACTGAGTTAGAGCTTTTAGGTATTGTTTTCAGCAAGAGTTTAGTGCTTTTCAGTCGGTCAACACGAATGTACCCAAAAGAGGTGGGTTATGCCCTAACCCTGAAATAAATTACATGAGATTAATAAAACACTAGGATGACCAGTTTCGATCGTCAAGCGATCATCATCAGATCCAATACACTTAGGCTATAAAATCTATGTTTGAAATACAGGTGAAAATATTTACAATATGTACAATTATTTAGTTGCAGTATTGGTACTGCAACTGTCAGTGCATGCTAAATGCAGTATATATGTTAGGTGAAATGCTAAATGGTGATGGCTATCCGGAGATTGTACTTTAGAGAGATTATATGGTTGTAAACTATGGTTAAACTATAAAATTTTAGGCTAACTACTTATCTGATTGTCTTCCGTACTAAAGCTATTCGCAGTTTCCGTGCTCACTTGAACTCGCTGTGCGGTCGACTGCGGTGGTTCTCTTAACGACTGGTTTTTCCCTGCCTTCCCCCCCTGTCCCTACGTGCTGTGGGGAGTGATCGCGATGTGTTTATGTGAGGTGTTGCCAACCTAGATAAGATGTATGTTATTGAATGAGGTGGATCTACAACTATTAAAGACCGTGGATTAGTCCTCGCCACGCGTGGAGCATAACCCATTCGAACTAAGCGTTGACGGTCTTATGAGGACGTCCCGGCACCTTTAATACTGCCTCTAATATGGGCCTTGGTTTATTGCAGAAGAAAAGTACATCGTACACCTGATCCAGATAACATTTACCTATTAAAAACCCCCTAATTTCCCCCCTTTTTTATCTAGCTTGGCTGTGTCGCTAAATTGTGTTTTGTTTCCGACAGGGTGTGTTTTTAGTAGCGTGAAGAGGGGTGAGCTCTCCATGAACGTGTGTTCATTTAGATTGTTGGGATTGTTTCGTTTGGCTAGGTGTATCTCGATTGCTTCCTTTATGTCAAGAGCTCTGCCTTTCGATTCGTGATGGATTATTTTAAGGTCCGACTCTATGTTGGTAAAGCTATGCCCTGCGTCACACATATGTTCGCACACGGCTGAATGTGTTCCGTATCTTATCGCATTTCTATGTTCATTATAACGTGTGTCTACTCGCCTTCCACTCTGCCCGATGTAATTAGCTTGACAATCGGTGTCTTGGCACGTTATAGAATATACCCCTGACCTTGAATACGGGTCACGTTTATTTAGATTACTATTTAGGAGGTGCCTAGCGGTTGTGTTTTTCGTCGTGAACGCTATCTTTATGCCTTGCTTTTTGAATAGGTTAGTGATTTTATATGTGTTCGCATTCACATAGTTGAAACGCGCAAATTTTTTCTCATTACTGTCCGGTTTGGGAATCGTTTTATCTTTATGTTTATGTTTGGCTATAATTTGATTTATTTTGCTTGGCGAGAAGTTGTTTTCCTTTGCTATTTGCATAATAGTTCTTATTTCCTTATTATAGTTGTCTTTTGACATGGGTATGTCTAAAGCCCTGTGCACCATTGAATTGAAACCCGCTAGTTTGTGCGTACTGGGGTGATTAGACTGATTGTCGATTGCATGCGAGGTTTGTGTTGCTTTCCGGAATATGGAATATGAAAGGTCGTTGTCTTTACGTTCAATAGTTATATCGAGATAATTTATTTTCCGGTCTATTTCGGATTCCTTAGTGAATTTGATAGAATGGTGAAGGCTATTAATGGATTGGAGAATTGTTTCTTCGCTTGTTAGTTCAGTATCGTAGATGCAAATTACATCATCTACGTATCTTTTCCATATTACTATTCCCTTTGTTGAAGTCTTTTCTAAGAACGCATTTTCTAGTGCATTGATGAAGATGTCAGCGATTAACCCACTTAGTGGCGATCCCATTGCTAGGCCTTCTCTCTGTGTGTATATTTTATTGTCGAATTGAAACACGTTTTGGGTGAGAACGACCCTCAGTAATCTCACAATCTCTTCAATTTCTTTTACCGAATTGTTGGATTTTAAGTTGTTTTCGATAGTGTTGATTGCTTCAATAATCGGAATATTGGTGTACATGTTAGTTACGTCGAAAGATACTAGCCTGAAGCTAGGTTTCATTTGTAGGGTGTTCAATGCTGTTACTAGTTCTGTTGTGTTCTTTACAGAGTTGTTTTTGTCTTTGGAAAGACGGCATTTTAAGATTTTTAGTAACTCTTTGCTGATTTTGTAATTAGGGGCATTCCTACAATTGACTATTGGTCTCATTGGGCATTCCTTTTTGTGTATTTTTGGTTGTCCCCTCAATGACGGTATTTTCGGGTTCATGTTTATTAGTTTTGATTTTTCGGCTTTGGTCAGTATGTATTCTGTTTCTTTTAGCGCACTTTTTATTTGTTTTTGGAATTTGTTGGTGGGGTCTTTTGTTAATTCCTTGATTTCGTTGTTGTTTAGGAATTCGACTGTTTTTTCAATGTATTCTGTTTTGTTCAAAATTACTGTAGTGTTTCCCTTATCTGCTTTTGTGATGATTAAGTCATGTTCTTTTATTTTTTGTTTCAACGACTTTATTTCTTTGATTTGTTTGTTGTTTTGAATGTTATTGCTGTCGCCCTCTCGTTTGAGGATTTTTTTGGCTTCGTTGGTGGCGAGATTTTTGGTTAATTCCCTGTCTTCTGCTGGGAGCTTGTGACTGGCTATCTCAATATCTGTGATTAACTGTTTTATATTGTGGTTCGTGTGTGCGTCTGTGCAGTTGTATTTCAAACCTTTGTCTAACATATTCATTTCACCTTGAGAAAAGGTTACGTTCGTTCTGTTGTTTACTCTGCTGTGGAAATTGAATTCATTGTTATTCGTGTGTTGTTCGTTAGATTGATGGTTCTGTGTTTCTCCTAGTTTTCTTAATTTATTTTCTAGCGTTTCATGCTTCCTCGTTGCTCTGATTTTGATGGTGTCATGTAGGTGTTCGGTGAAGCTGTCCCATTGGGCTGCATGCCAGAAATTACTTAGTTGCAATTGAATGTCGTATAATTGTTGGTTAATTTTTTGCTTTCTGATGTATGCAAATCTTAATTCGTTTTTTATCCAAAGCGCTTTGGCTTGTTTAGTTGAAATGATCGAGGCTGGTGTGTTCGGTACGGTTTTAATTGGTACGTATTTAGGGGTGAGGTTTAGTTCTATACATTTTTTGTTGAACCAAATTGACTTGTCTAAATTCATGAGTTTAAGCCTGAGTGATTTGAATTTCTTGGCTTCACGATTTGCCTGACTAGCCGTGAACATTGTGGTGTTTGAAGCCATATTTTCAGTGTTGCCTTAGTAAACAAGAGTTTAGTGCTTTTCAGTCGGTCAACACGAATGTACCCAAAAGAGGTGGGTTATGCCCTAATCCTGAAATAAATTACATGAGATTAATAAAACACTAGGATGACCAGTTTCGATCGTCAAGCGATCATCATCAGATCCAATACACTTAGGCTATAAAATCTATGTTTGAAATACAGGTGAAAATATTTACAATATGTACAATTATTTAGTTGCAGTATTGGTACTGCAACTGTCAGTGTATGCTAAATGCAGTATATATGTTAGGTGAAATGCTAAATGGTGATGGCTATCCGGAGATTGTACTTTAGAGAGATTATATGGTTGTAAACTATGGTTAAACTATAAAATTTTAGGCTAACTACTTATCTGATTGTCTTCCGTACTACAGCTATTCGCAGTTTCCGTGCTCACTTGAACTCGCTGTGCGGTCGACTGCGGTGGTTCTCTTAACGACTGGTTTTTCCCTGCCTTCCCCCCCTGTCCCTACGTGCTGTGGGGAGTGATCGCGATGTGTTTATGTGAGGTGTTGCCAACCTAGATAAGATGTATGTTATTGAATGAGGTGGATCTACAACTATTAAAGACCGTGGATTAGTCCTCGCCACGCGTGGAGCATAACCCATTCGAACTAAGCGTTGACGGTCTTATGAGGACGTCCCGGCACCTTTAATACTGCCTCTAATATGGGCATTGGTTTATTGCAGAAGAAAAGTACATCGTACACCTGATCCAGATAACATTTACCTATTAAAAACCCCCTAATTTCCCCCCTTTTTTATCTAGCTTGGCTGTGTCGCTAAATTGTGTTTTGTTTCCGACAGGGTGTGTTTTTTAGTAGCGTGAAGAGGGGTGAGCTCTCCATGAACGTGTGTTCATTTAGATTGTTGGGATTGTTTCGTTTGGCTAGGTGTATCTCGATTGCTTCCTTTATGTCAAGAGCTCTGCCTTTCGATTCGTGATGGATTATTTTAGGTTAGTTTAGGGAAATTTAGAATGTATTTAGTAGGGGGGAAATTTGAGATCCACACAGATCACCATGCATTACTGTATATGAGGACTTGTAAACTCAGTTCTAACAGAGTTAGTAGGTGGATTCTTGCTCTGCAGGAATACGAATTCACAGTAAAATATATTAAAGGTAAAGATAACATTCTTGCAGACATGCTATCGAGGGACACTAATTTATGTAGGGATTATCCTGTGGTTAAAGCAGAGGATGGTATTTTAATATGTGCATGTGTGGACAGTAGCAACAGGGCATCGTTACAGACACTGAGAAATATGCTAGTGGAGCAACGTGATGACGTTAAGTTAAAGGAGCCACTGGCTAGGTTGGAAATAGGTGAAGAAGAGTATGTGAAAGTAGGACGGTTCACGTACAAGATGCAGGATGGGCTTCTTGCAAGGAAATGTAGGAATAATCGGTGGGCAATATGTGTTCCTGCCACTTTGCGGGAGGAGCTAATTTGGTTCATTCATAGGGAATTAGGACACTTTGGTGCTGCCAAGGTCTTCTATGAAATTGGTCGTGACTTCATTTGGAGTAAAATGGGAAGGGACGTTAGGAGGATTTTAGCTAAGTGTGACACCTGTCAAAGGAGTAAATATCCAGTTAAATATTTAGTGGGGGAGAGATCTGCAGTTCTCACCAGTGGTCCCGGCGAACTACTGTGGGTGGATTTATTTGGCCCGATCGTTAAAGGACAGTACGGCTACGAGTACATTTTTATAGTTATTGACGCTTTTAGTAAGTATGTCAAGCTATATCCGCTAAGGAAAGCCACGGGACTAGCGTGTAGCCGTCTGATCATTAATAAGTATGTACCTGAGTTTGGCATTCCTCTCAGGATACTATCTGACAGTGGACCACAGTTTACTGCAAAGAAATGGAGAACCAGTATGCAGGAAGCTGGTATAACACACGTTCATTCCTCTGTAAGGTACCCTCAGGGTAATTCTGCAGAGCGTCCATTAAGGGAAGTGGCTCGTCTTTTTCGGACTCTAGTGCATGACAAGCATGCGGCCTGGGTTGGACATCTTCCCAAGGTCGAGACTTGGCTGAATTCTGTCCAGCATGAGAGCACGAAATTGACGCCATACGAAGTTCACTTCGGAAAAAGACCACAAAATGAACTAGCGAGGGTGTTGGGATTAAATGAGGGTAAGCAACCGGGGATGGATTACACTGTCCAGTTGGCGAAACAGAATTTATCTAAGTCAGCACAAAAGAGAATTCGCCAACAAAAAGAAACTAAATTTGACCTATTCGAGCCGGGAGACAGAGTCTTACTTAGAGTGCCGAAACAGTCAAATAAGCTAGAGAAAGTCATGTCCAAGTTCTTTTATCTCTACGAGGGCCCATTTATAGTTTCCAAACGTATTGGGAAAACAGCATATGTGCTGGAGAATAGTGAGGGAAACAGATTATACGGGACGTATAATATACATAGTCTACGAAAATATGTGTCATAAAGTGAGTGTGTTTAGCTGGCGAGCCAGCCTATCAAATGAGTAAGTGTGGTATTTGGTGCGTGGGAGGATCTGGTCTTAAGGCAGGCGTATCAGAAGTCACACAGGGGGGTAGTATGTAAGTAAATGAGAGTTTTTAAGGTACAGGGAAATATGACGGGATTGTCGGATGCTGTTGAGCACTAAATTGTCTCGATGCACCAAGGCCATTTTGGCAGCGCTGATGGGTTCCCATTTATCTCCAAGAGATGGGGGAGCGCTTGTATAGGGCTTGTTAGCTTAAGGCGTCCACGAGATAAAAGATGGGCCATCAGAATGCGAGACAGTCCTTCATGAAACTCATACATATCAGCACACGTGATTTCTGTTTACGGCCTCGCCATGTAAGATTTGTAAGTGTGTAATTTAAGATAATTTGTACAATGGTATTATTTGTGTGAGGAGAAATGGTCTGTGTTGAGAACTAGTAGTAAGTAGAATATGGTTAACGGGAACTTAACAAGACAGGGCGATTACGGCACAGAAATATTTGGTGTTATATGTAATGCGCATTTACTGTTTTTTTTTCAGAAGTCAATATTAATTTAATCTACTTTAAAGAGAGATTAAGTATTATGGTCACGAGGCGCTGCCACAATAGTGTGATCGTGTGCTCAGTGATAAGTGGAATTATATGTCACCATAAGGAGGGGACCTCCAGTGAAATTAGGGAGTTCTATGGTGATATAAATATATCAGAACACCTTCAATGCGTGTGATATGACATCATAAATACATAGTGCTCACACATTAATTATGTCTATTTCTCCAACATAGAGAAATTTGAGAGGCGGAAATATCCGTGGAACACTATTCCATATGTAAAACATTGGACTGGTTGCAAAGTGCAATCCATAGTGACAACAAACTTTGACGCAAAGTGCGTGAAGAAAAAAATATGAGTGTATATATCTGTAATTTAGGGTGATTTCGTTTATGTAATATGTATTTTGGATGGGGATTATTAACGTGTCTGGGATAATCGGATAATGGACCGTCGTCACGGTAAATCATCCGATGATCCGAGGCGAATATGTAACGTGTTTTTCGAGGGGTTTTATGCAACTGGCATAAGTCAGTAGGAAGCCATTCGATATTTATTTACGCGGCAAATTGTTCAGCCAAGATAATTTTTCATGTTAATTTATTATTATTATTATTAATTTATTATAATTATTATTAAGGTATTTTCGGAGCATTTTATAAAAATTATTAGCATGCAGATAGGTTTTCTATGTCTTAGAAAACGCTATCAAGCAAATTATTACGAACGACAATATTATAGAAAATTATGTGATTACGGAATTTTACGGAGTTTTCGTCAGTTAGGGTATATCGAGAGACGTGACTCACTGGGATTTCAAGTACACGCTTAATCTTGTCGAGAAGCATGACGCAATCTTGGGTCGCAAGGTCTAGAAAAGGCGAATTGTTGGGACGGAAAACGACTTCTCCCTCTCGCGCACCGAGTGTAAAGAAACCAGAGGAGGGGAACTAGCGGCGTGCTCTGCCAATCAGTGAGGACGACGTAAGCTAGATGTCGGTACCATGGTGGGGGAGCCAACGTGTGGATATATCGTTCGACGCGCCGTGAAACGAGGACTATCTGTGAAATACTTGAGGAGTATGGATGCGCGTGCGAGTCGCTCCGATGTTCGGTGGAGTTAAGGACAATCTGTGTAGAACTTGCAGAGTACGGTCGCAAGTGCGTGTCGCTCCGATGTTCAGTGGAGTTAGCGACGAACTTTTGTAAAACTTGGTTGTACGAGTGTTTGGGTCCGAGGTACGGACCATAGAATTATCTAATCTACCAGAATATCATCAAATTCCGACGGAGATGACGACGTCCAGGAGACTGTGGGAAGCTCACAACATCATCAAGAACGAGGGAAATGCTTTGGCAATTTCCAGTGGTAAGCGCAAATGACGCGGAAATACGCAATCTCTCATTTTTCTTTGTTTTACATTTCATATTTCAGTAACTTCATAGCTTGGAAATAAGAGTAAAATCAATTTATCAGACTCCGTTTTCACGTAATTTTCTATCGGTAATATTCAAATCACAACGCTCCAATTTAAATTTTGTACTTATTATTATTATTAATTTTGCTATACTTGTTTTATATAATAAATTCATTTCTTTTACAATGCAATCTTTGCTTTCAGTAGGTAGCATTAGATATAGACCAATTCCTTCTCCTGATACAATTGTTTGTTGGGTTAATGATCAAATCATACCACGATCTGAGTGAATAGTGTCTTGAAGGTGTTCTGCCAGAGCTAGACGTTGTTAAATACAAATTTAGATTTCAACATTGCATTGAGGTCTTGGCGCCCATTAAAACAACATAGCTTAGGCAAAGGTAAACAGTTACATTTATCACCCAACTGTGTGGGCTAGCAAAACTGTTACATTTGTACGCTCAACGTGGAGCAAAGTAAATACCGTTTCACTTGTCATCCCAGCCTAAGCGGAGACCATTACAGGATGATTAGGATAATCGTAATTTGATTTAAGCTTTGAACATTCGTGTGGCCGCCATTACGTTTCAGTCAAGATGGCGGCGATATAAAACATGACACTGAGGTGTCCTTTGCTAGTGCTACCTTTGTACCAAATTTCGTTCAATTCGCATTCGCCGTGTTCGAATTGATAGGGAGGGACAGACATTCAGAGTACACACACTCACACACACACACACACACACAGACGCACACACACACAGACACACACAGACTCACACACACACACACATACACACACACACACAGACTCACACACACACATACACACACACAGAGAGACACACTTTTTTCGCCCTGTGTTGATCTCATAAGTCTACTTTCATTTTTTGCAAAAATCCAAAGTATGCTAAAAATGGAGTGGATGCTTAACCATAGAGATAAAGAGAAAGAGGAGTTTGATGATCTTAACTTCTTCAAATATTTGTTGCCATACATGAAACAAGATGTTCAGTAAAGAACATATAGCCTACTTTCTCCTAAATGCATGGCTATTGTTATAACTCTTTGTCCTTTTCAAGGAGTATGATTGAATGTTGGTTGTAGTAGCTTGTTGAAATACAACGTGCTATAGGGATATTAAACATGAATATGAGGTGCCATTTGCTAGTGCTACCTCTGTACCAAATTTCGTTCAATTGGGTTTCACCGTGTTTGAATTGATAGGGGGAATCGATTTGCACACATACTTGGCCACCATCTGCAAACTATTGGGCTGATGTTCTTGCAGTTTGGTCAGAATATGTTTCCCACATAAAGATATGGTGTTGCAAAATTTGGTAGAGACTAGATTATTAGTTTGGTCGTAGTTACATTTTAGCTTTTAACATTTGGGTGTCCGCCATTACGTTTCCGTCAAGATAGCGGTGATATAAAGCATGACACTGAGGTGCCCTTTGCTAGTGCTACCTCTGTACCAAATTTCGTTCATTCGGTTCCACCGTGTTCGAAATAATAGGGGGAATCAATTTTGACATAAAGGTGGCCGCCATCCGCAAACTATTAGTCTAATGACCTTTTAGATTGGTAAAAGGATGCTCCCTCCATAAAGGTATGTAGTTGCAAAATTTGGTAGAGATCGGATGATTAGGTTAATCGTAATTTGATTTAAGCTTTGAACATTCGTGTGGCCGCCATTACGTTTCAGTCAATATGGCGGCGATATTAATCATGACACTGAGATGCCCTTTGCTAGTGCTATCTCTGTACCAAATTTCATTCCATTCGGTTTCACCGTGTTTGAATTAATAGTGGGAATCGATTCTGACACAGAGATGGCCGCCATCCGCAAACTATTAGGCGAATGACCTATTAGATTGGTCAAAGGATGCTCCCTCCATAAAGGTATGAAGTTGCAAAATTTGGTAGAGATCGGATGATTAGGTTAATCGTAATTTGATTTAAGCTTTGAACATTCGTGTGGCCGCCATTACGTTTCAGTCAAGATGGCGGCGATATAAAACATGACACTGAGGTGCCCTTTGCTAGTGCTACCTCTGTACCAAATTTCGTTCCATTCTGTTCCACCGTGTTCGAATTAATAGGGGGAATCAATTTTGACATAAAGATGGCCGCCATCCGCAAACTTTTAGGCGAATGACCTATTAGATTGGTCAAAGAATGCTCCCTCCATAAAGGTATGTTGTTGCAAAGTTTGGTAGAGATCGGATGGTTATGTTAGTCGTAATTTAACTTAAGCTTTGAGCATTTGTGTGGCCGCCATTACGTTTCTGTCAATATGGCGGCGATATAAAACATGACACTGAGATGCCCTTTGCTAGTGCTACCTCTGTACCACATTTCGTTCCATTCGGCTTCACCGTGTTTGAATTAATAGGGGGAATTAATTTTCACACAAAGATGGCCGCCATCCGCAAACTATTAGGCTAATGACCTATTCATTTGGTCAAAGGATGTTTCCTCTATAAGGGTATGTTGTGGCAAAATTTGGTAGAGATCGGATGATTAGGTTGATCGTAATTTGATTTAAGCTTTGAACATTTGTGTGACCGCCATTACGTTTCCGTCAAGATGGCGGCGATATAAAACAAGACACTGAGGTGTCCTTTGCTAGTGCTACCTTTGTACCAAATTTCGTTCAATTCGCATTCACCGTGTTCGAATTGATTGGGGGGGGGGGGGGGGACAGACATTCAGATTAAACACACTCACACACACACAGACACACACACAGACTAACACACACACATACACAAACAGACAGACTCACACACACACATACACACACAAACAGACAAACTTTTTTCGCCCTGTGTTGATCTCATAAGTCTACTTTCATTTTTTGCAAAAAGCGAAAGTAGGCTAACAAGATGTTCAGTAAAGAACATATAGCCTACTTTCTCCTAAATGCATGGGTATTGTTATAACTCTTTGTCCTCTTCAAGGAGTATGATTGAATGTTGGTTGTAGTAGCTTGTTGAAATACAACGTGCTATAGGGATATTAAACATGAATATGAGTTGCCCTTTGCTAGTGCTACCTCTGTACCAAATTTCGTTCAATTCGGTTTCACCGTGTTTGAGTTGATAGGGGGAATCGATTTGCACACGTACTTGGCCACCATCTGCAAACTATTGGGCTGATGTTCTTGCAGTTTGGTCAGAATATGTTTCCCACATAAAGATATGGTGTTGCAAAATTTGGTAGAGACTAGATTATTAGGTTGGTCGTAGTTACATTTTAGCATTTAACATTTGGGTGGCCGCCATTACGTTTCCGTCAAGATAGCGGTGATATAAAACATGACACTGAGGTGCCCTTTGCTAGTGCTACCTCTGTACCAAATTTCGTTCATTCGGTTCCACCGTGTTCGAATTAATAGGGGGAATCAATTTTGACATAAAGGTGGCCGCCATTCGCAAACTATTAGGCTAATGACCTTTTAGATTGGTCAAAGGATGCTACCTCCATAAAGGTATGTTGTTGCAAAGTTTGGTAGAGATCGGATGATTAGGTTAGTCGTAATTTGATTTAAGCTTTGAACAGTTGTGTGGCCGCCATTACGTTTCCGTCAAGATGGCGGCGATATAAAACATGGCAATGAGGTGCCTTTTGTTAGTACTACCTCTGCACCAAATTTCGTTCCATTCGGTTGCACCGTGTTCGAATTAATAGGGGGAATCAATTTTCACACAAAGATGGCTGCCATCCGCAAACTATTACGCTGAAGACCTATTGGTTTGGTCAAAGGATGTTCCCCCATAAAGGTATGTTGTTGCAAAATTTGGTAGAGATCGGATGAACAGGTTAGTCGTAATTTGATTTAAGCTTTGAACATTTGTGTGGCCGCCATTACGTTTCCATCAAGATGGCGGCGATATAAAACATGACACTGAGGTGTCCTTTGCTAGTGCTACCTTTGTACCAAATTTCGTTCAATTCGCATTCGCCGTGTTCGAATTGATAGGAAGGGACAGACATTCAGAGTACACACACTCACACACACACACACACACACACACACACAGACGCACACACACACAGACACACACACAGACTCACACCCACACATACACACACACACACAGACTCACACACACACATACACACACACAGAGAGACACACTTTTTTCGCCCTGTGTTGATCTCATAAGTCTACTTTCATTTTTTGCAAAAATCCAAAGTATGCTAAAAATGGAGTGGATGCTTAACCATAGAGATAAAGAGAAAGAGGAGTTTGATGATCTTAACTTCTTCAAATATTTATTGCCATACTTGAAACAAGATGTTCAGTAAATAACATATAGCCTACTTTCTCCTAAATGCATGGCTATTGTTATAACTCTTTGTCCTTTTCAAGGAGTATGATTGAATGTTGGTTGTAGTAGCTTGTTGAAATACAACGTGCTATAGGGATATTAAACATGAATATGAGGTGCCCTTTGCTAGTGCTACCTCTGTACCAAATTTCGTTCAATTGGGTTTCACCGTGTTTGAATTGATAGGGGGAATCGATTTGCACACATACTTGGCCACCATCTGCAAACTATTGGGCTGATGTTCTTGCAGTTTGGTCAGAATATGTTTCCCACATAAAGATATGGTGTTGCAAAATTTGGTAGAGACTAGATTATTAGGTTGGTCGTAGTTACATTTTAGCTTTTAACATTTGGGTGTCCGCCATTACGTTTCCGTCAAGATAGCGGTGATATAAAGCATGACACTGAGGTGCCCTTTGCTAGTGCTACCTCTGTACCAAATTTCGTTCATTCGGTTCCACCGTGTTCGAAATAATAGGGGGAATCAATTTTGACATAAAGGTGGCCGCCATCCGAAAACTATTAGGCTAATGACCTTTTAGATTGGTCAAAGGATGCTCCCTCCATAAAGGTATGTAATTGCAAAATTTGGTAGAGATCGGATGATTAGGTTAATCGTAATTTGATTTAAGCTTTGAACATTCGTGTGGCCGCCATTACGTTTCAGTCAATATAGCGGCGATATAAAACATGACACTGAGGTGCCCTTTGCTAGTGCTATCTCTGTGCCAAATTTCATTCCATTCGGTTTCACCGTGTTTGAATTAATAGTGGGAATCGATTCTGACACAGAGATGGCTGCCATCCGCAAACTATTAGGCGAATGACCTATTAGATTGGTCAAAGGATGCTCCCTCCATAAAGGTATGTAGTTGCAAAATTTGGTAGAGATCGGATGATTAGGTTAATCGTAATTCGATTTAAGATTTGAACATTCGTGTGGCCGCCATTACGTTTCAGTCAAGATGGCGGCGATATAAAACATGACACTGAGGTGCCCTTTGCTAGTGCTACCTCTGTACCAAATTTCGTTCCATTCTGTTCCACCGTGTTCGAATTAATAGGGGGAATCAATTTTGACATAAAGATGGCCGCCATCCGCAAACTATTAGGCTAATAACCCATTAGATTGGTCAAAGGATGCTCCCTCCATAAAGGTATGTAGTTGCAAAATTTGGTAGAGATCGGATGATTAGGTTAATCGTAATTTGATTTAAGCTTTGAACATTCGTGTGGCCGCCATTACGTTTCAGTCAATATGGCGGCGATATTAATCATGACACTGAGATGCCCTTTGCTAGTGCTATCTCTGTACCAAATTTCATTCCATTCGGTTCCACCGTGTTTGAATTAATAGTGGGAATCGATTCTGACACAGAGATGGCCGCCATCCGCAAACTATTAGGCGAATGACCTATTAGATTGGTCAAAGGATGCTCCCTCCATAAAGGTATGTAGTTGCAAAATTTGGTAGAGATCGGATGATTAGGTTAATCGTAATTTGATTTAAGCTTTGAACATTCGTGTGGCCGCCATTACGTTTCAGTCAAGATGGCGGCGATATAAAACATGACACTGAGGTGCCCTTTGCTAGTGCTACCTCTGTACCAAATTTCGTTCCATTCTGTTCCACCGTGTTCGGATTAATAGGGGGAATCAATTTTGACATAAAGATGGCCGCCATCCGCAAACTTTTAGGCGAATGACCTATTAGATTGGTCAAAGGATGCTCCCTCCATAAAGGTATGTTGTTGCAAAGTTTGGTAGAGATCGGATGGTTATGTTAGTCGTAATTTAACTTAAGCTTTGAGCATTTGTGTGGCCGCCATTACGTTTCTGTCAATATGGCGGCGATATAAAACATGACACTGAGATGCCCTTTGCTAGTGCTACCTCTGTACCACATTTCGTTCCATTCGGCTTCACCGTGTTTGAATTAATAGGGGGAATTAATTTTCACACAAAGATGGCCGCCATCCGCAAACTATTAGGCTAATGACCTATTCATTTGGTCAAAGGATGTTTCCTCTATAAGGGTATGTTGTTGCAAAATTTGGTAGAGATCGGATGATTAGGTTAATCGTAATTTGATTTAAGCTTTGAACATTTGTGTGACCGCCATTACGTTTCCGTCAAGATGGCGGCGATATAAAACAAGACACTGAGGTGTCCTTTGCTAGTGCTACCTTTGTACCAAATTTCGTTCAATTCGCATTCACCGTGTTCGAATTGATAGGGGGGGGGGGGACAGACATTCAGAGTAAACACACTCACACACACACAGACACACACACACACAGACACACACACAGACTCACACACACACATACACAAACAGACAGACTCACACACACACATACACACACAAACAGACAAACTTTTTTCGACCTGTGTTGATCTCATAAGTCTACTTTCATTTTTTGCAAAAAGCGAAAGTAGGCTAACAAGATGTTCAGTAAAGAACATATAGCCTACTTTCTCCTAAATGCATGGGTATTGTTATAACTCTTTGTCCTCTTCAAGGAGTATGATTGAATGTTGGTTGTAGTAGCTTGTTGAAATACAACGTGCTATAGGGATATTAAACATGAATATGAGTTGCCCTTTGCTAGTGCTACCTCTGTACCAAATTTCGTTCAATTCGGTTTCACCGTGTTTGAGTTGATAGGGGGAATCGATTTGCACACGTACTTGGCCACCATCTGCAAACTATTGGGCTGATGTTCTTGCAGTTTGGTCAGAATATGTTTCCCACATAAAGATATGGTGTTGCAAAATTTGGTAGAGACTAGATTATTAGTTTGGTCGTAGTTACATTTTAGCATTTAACATTTGGGTGGCCGCCATTACGTTTCCGTCAAGATAGCGGTGATATAAAACATGACACTGAGGTGCCCTTTGCTAGTGCTACCTCTGTACCAAATTTCGTTCATTCGGTTCCACCGTGTTCGAATTAATAGGGGGAATCAATTTTGACATAAAGGTGGCCGCCATTCGCAAACTATTAGGCTAATGACCTTTTAGATTGGTCAAAGGATGCTACCTCCATAAAGGTATGTTGTTGCAAAGTTTAGTAGAGATCGGATGATTAGGTTAGTCGTAATTTGATTTAAGATTTGAACATTTGTGTGGCCGCCATTACGTTTCCGTCAAGATGGCGGCGATATAAAACATGGCAATGAGGTGCCTTTTGTTAGTACTACCTCTGCACCAAATTTCGTTCCATTCGGTTGCACCGTGTTCGAATTAATAGGGGGAATCAATTTCACACAAAGATGGCTGCCATCCGCAAACTATTACGCTGAAGACCTATTGGTTTGGTCAAAGGATGTTCCCCCATAAAGGTATGTTGTTGCAAAATTTGGTAGAGATCGGATGAACAGGTTAGTCGTAATTTGATTTAAGCTTTGAACATTTGTGTGGCCGCCATTACGTTTCCATCAAGATGGCGGCGATATAAAACATGACACTGAGGTGTCCTTTGCTAGTGCTACCTTTGTACCAAATTTCGTTCAATTCGCATTCGCCGTGTTCGAATTGATAGGAAGGGACAGACATTCAGAGTACACACACTCACACACACACACACACACACACACACACACACAGACGCACACACACACAGACACACACACAGACTCACACCCACACACATACACACACACACACACAGACTCACACACACACATACACACACACAGAGAGACACACTTTTTTCGACCTGTGTTGATCTCATAAGTCTAGTTTCATTTTTTGCAAAAAACCAAAGTATGCTAAAAATGGAGTGGATGCTTAACCATAGAGATAAAGAGAAAGAGGAGTTTGATGATCTTAACTTCTTCAAATATTTATTGCCATACATGAAACAAGATGTTCAGTAAATAACATATAGCCTACTTTCTCCTAAATGCATGGCTATGGTTATAACTCTTTGTCCTTTTCAAGGAGTATGATTGAATGTTGGTTGTAGTAGCTTGTTGAAATACAACGTGCTATAGGGATATTAAACATGAATATGAGGTGCCCTTTGCTAGTGCTACCTCTGTACCAAATTTCGTTCAATTGGGTTTCACCGTGTTTGAATTGATAGGGGGAATCGATTTGCACACATACTTGGCCACCATCTGCAAACTATTGGGCTGATGTTCTTGCAGTTTGGTCAGAATATGTTTCCCACATAAAGATATGGTGTTGCAAAATTTGGTAGAGACTAGATTATTAGGTTGGTCGTAGTTACATTTTAGCTTTTAACATTTGGGTGTCCGGCATTACGTTTCCGTCAAGATAGCGGTGATATAAAGCATGACACTGAGGTGCCCTTTGCTAGTGCTACCTCTGTACCAAATTTCGATCATTCGGTTCCACCGTGTTCGAAATAATAGGGGGAATCAATTTTGACATAAAGGTGGCCGCCATCCGCAAACTATTAGGCTAATGACCTTTTAGATTGGTCAAAGGATGCTCCCTCCATAAAGGTATGTAGTTGCAAAATTTGGTAGAGATCGGATGATTAGGTTAATCGTAATTTGATTTAAGCTTTGAACATTCGTGTGGCCGCCATTACGTTTCAGTCAATATAGCGGCGATATAAAACATGACACTGAGGTGCCCTTTGCTAGTGCTATCTCTGTACCAAATTTCATTCCATTCGGTTTCACCGTGTTTGAATTAATAGTGGGAATCGATTCGGACACAGAGATGGCTGCCATCCGCAAACTATTAGGCGAATGACCTATTAGATTGGTCAAAGGATGCTCCCTCCATAAAGGTATGTAGTTGCAAAATTTGGTAGAGATCGGATGATTAGGTTAATCGTAATTCGATTTAAGATTTGAACATTCGTGTGGCCGCCATTACGTTTCAGTCAAGATGGCGGCGATATAAAACATGACACTGAGGTGCCCTTTGCTAGTGCTACCTCTGTACCAAATTTCGTTCCATTCTGTTCCACCGTGTTCGAATTAATAGGGGGAATCAATTTTGACGTAAAGATGGCCGCCATCCGCAAACTATTAGGCTAATAACCCATTAGATTGGTCAAAGGATGCTCCCTCCATAAAGGTATGTTGTTGCAAAGTTTGGTAGAGATCGGATGGTTATGTTAGTCGTAAATTAAGTTAAGCTTTGAACATTTGTGTGGCCGCCATTACGTTTCTGTCAATATGGCGGAGATATAAAACATGACACTGTGATGCCCTTTGCTAGTGCTACCTCAGTACCACATTTCGTTCCATTCTGTTTCACCGTGTTTGAATTAATAGGGGGAATTCATTTTCACACAAAGATGGCCACCATCCGCAAACTATTAGGCTAATGACCTATTCATTTGGTCAAAGGATGTTTCCTCTATAAGGGTATGTTGTTGCAAAACTTGGTAGAGATCGGATGATTAGGTTAATCGTAATTTGATTTAAGCTTTGAACATTTGTGTGACCGCCATTACGTTTCCGTCAAGATGGCGGCGATATAAAACAAGACACTGAGGTGTCCTTTGCTAGTGCTACCTTTGTACCAAATTTCGTTCAATTCGCATTCACCGTGTTCGAATTGATAGGGGGGGGGGGACAGACATTCAGATTAAACACACTCACACACACACAGACACACACACACACAGACACACACACAGACTAACACACACACATACACAAACAGACAGACTCACACACACACATACACACACAAACAGACAAACTTTTTTCGGCCTGTGTTGATCTCATAAGTCTACTTTCATTTTTTGCAAAAAGCGAAAGTAGGCTAACAAGATGTTCAGTAAAGAACATATAGCCTACTTTCTCCTAAATGCATGGGTATTGTTATAACTCTTTGTCCTCTTCAAGGAGTATGATTGAATGTTGGTTGTAGTAGCTTGTTGAAATACAACGTGCTATAGGGATATTAAACATGAATATGAGTTGCCCTTTGCTAGTGCTACCTCTGTACCAAATTTCGTTCAATTCGGTTTCACCGTGTTTGAATTGATAGGGGGAATCGATTTGCACACATACTTGGCCACCATCTGCAAACTATTGGGCTGATGTTCTTGCAGTTTGGTCAGAATATGTTTCCCACATAAAGATATGGGGTTGCAAAATTTGGTAGCGACTAGATTATTAGGTTGGTCGTAGTTACATTTTAGCTTTTAACATTTGGGTCGCCGCCATTACGTTTCCGTCAAGATAGCGGTGATATAAAGCATGACACTGAGGTGCCCTTTGCTAGTGCTACCTCTGTACCAAATTTCGTTCATTCGGTTCCACCGTGTTCAAATTAATAGGGGGAATCAATTTTGACATAAAGGTGGCCGCCATTCGCAAACTATTAGGCTAATGACCTTTTAGATTGGTCAAAGGATGCTCCCTCCATAAAGGTATGTAGTTGCAAAATTTGGTAGAGATCGGATGATTAGGTTAATCGTAATTTGATTTAAGCTTTGAACATTCGTGTGGCCGTCATTACGTTTCAGTCAATATGGCGGCGATATTAATCATGACACTGAGATGCCCTTTGCTAGTGCTATCTCTGTACCAAATTTCATTCCATTCGGTTTCACCGTGTTTGAATTAATAGTGGGAATCGATTCTGACACAAAGATGGCCGCCATCCGCAAACTATTAGGCGAATGACCTATTAGATTGGTCAAAGGATGCTCCCGCCATAAAGGTATGTAGTTGCAAAATTTGGTAGAGATCGGATTGTAACGTGTTTTTCGAGGGGTTTTATGCAACTGGCATAAGTCAGTAGGAAGCCATTCGATATTTATTTACGCGGCAAATTGTTCAGCCAAGAGAATTTTTCATGTTAATTTATTATTATTATTATTAATTTATTATAATTATTATTAAGGTATTTTCGGAGCATTTTATAAAAATTATTAGCATGCAGATAGGTTTTCTATGTCTTAGAAAACGCTATCAAGCAAATTATTACGAACGACAATATTATAGAAAATTATGTGATTACGGAATTTTACGGAGTTTTCGTCAGTTAGGGTATATCGAGAGACGTGACTCACTGGGATTTCAAGTACACGCTTAATCTTGTCGAGAAGCATGACGCAATCTTGGGTCGCAAGGTCTAGAAAAGGCGAATTGTTGGGACGGAAAACGACTTCTCCCTCTCGCGCACCGAGTGTAAAGAAACCAGAGGAGGGGAACTAGCGGCGTGCTCTGCCAATCAGTGAGGACGACGTAAGCTAGATGTCGGTACCATGGTGGGGGAGCCAACGTGTGGATATATATCGTTCGACGCGCCGTGAAACGAGGACTATCTGTGAAATACTTGAGGAGTATGGATGCGCGTGCGAGTCGCTCCGATGTTCGGTGGAGTTAAGGACAATCTGTGTAGAACTTGCAGAGTACGGTCGCAAGTGCGTGTCGCTCCGATGTTCAGTGGAGTTAGCGACGAACTTTTGTAAAACTTGGTTGTACGAGTGTTTGGGTCCGAGGTACGGACCATAGAATTATCTAATCTACCAGAATATCATCAAATTCCGACGGAGATGACGACGTCCAGGAGACTGTGGGAAGCTCACAACATCATCAAGAACGAGGGAAATGCTTTGGCAATTTCCAGTGGTAAGCGCAAATGACGCGGAAATACGCAATCTCTCATTTTTCTTTGTTTTACATTTCATATTTCAGTAACTTCATAGCTTGGAAATAAGAGTAAAATCAATTTATCAGACTCCGTTTTCACGTAATTTTCTATCGGTAATATTCAAATCACAACGCTCCAATTTAAATTTTGTACTTATTATTATTATTAATTTTGCTATACTTGTTTTATATAATAAATTCATTTCTTTTACAATGCAATCTTTGCTTTCAGTAGGTAGCATTAGATATAGACCAATTCCTTCTCCTGATACAATTGTTTGTTGGGTTAATGATCAAATCATACCACGATCTGAGTGAATAGTGTCTTGAAGGTGTTCTGCCAGAGCTAGACGTTGTTAAATACAAATTTAGATTTCAACATTGCATTGAGGTCTTGGCGCCCATTAAAACAACATAGCTTAGGCAAAGGTAAACAGTTACATTTATCACCCAACTGTGTGGGCTAGCAAAACTGTTACATTTGTACGCTCAACGTGGAGCAAAGTAAATACCGTTTCACTTGTCATCCCAGCCTAAGCGGAGACCATTACAGGATGATTAGGATAATCGTAATTTGATTTAAGCTTTGAACATTCGTGTGGTCGCCATTACGTTTCAGTCAAGATGGCGGCGATATAAAACATGACACTGAGGTGTCCTTTGCTAGTGCTACCTTTGTACCAAATTTCGTTCAATTCGCATTCGCCGTGTTCGAATTGATAGGGAGGGACAGACATTCAGAGTACACACACTCACACACACACACACACACACACACAGACGCACACACACACAGACACACACAGACTCACACACACACACACATACACACACACACACAGACTCACACACACACATACACACACACAGAGAGACACACTTTTTTCGCCCTGTGTTGATCTCATAAGTCTACTTTCATTTTTTGCAAAAATCCAAAGTATGCTAAAAATGGAGTGGATGCTTAACCATAGAGATAAAGAGAAAGAGGAGTTTGATGATCTTAACTTCTTCAAATATTTGTTGCCATACATGAAACAAGATGTTCAGTAAAGAACATATAGCCTACTTTCTCCTAAATGCATGGCTATTGTTATAACTCTTTGTCCTTTTCAAGGAGTATGATTGAATGTTGGTTGTAGTAGCTTGTTGAAATACAACGTGCTATAGGGATATTAAACATGAATATGAGGTGCCATTTGCTAGTGCTACCTCTGTACCAAATTTCGTTCAATTGGGTTTCACCGTGTTTGAATTGATAGGGGGAATCGATTTGCACACATACTTGGCCACCATCTGCAAACTATTGGGCTGATGTTCTTGCAGTTTGGTCAGAATATGTTTCCCACATAAAGATATGGTGTTGCAAAATTTGGTAGAGACTAGATTATTAGTTTGGTCGTAGTTACATTTTAGCTTTTAACATTTGGGTGTCCGCCATTACGTTTCCGTCAAGATAGCGGTGATATAAAGCATGACACTGAGGTGCCCTTTGCTAGTGCTACCTCTGTACCAAATTTCGTTCATTCGGTTCCACCGTGTTCGAAATAATAGGGGGAATCAATTTTGACATAAAGGTGGCCGCCATCCGCAAACTATTAGTCTAATGACCTTTTAGATTGGTAAAAGGATGCTCCCTCCATAAAGGTATGTAGTTGCAAAATTTGGTAGAGATCGGATGATTAGGTTAATCGTAATTTGATTTAAGCTTTGAACATTCGTGTGGCCGCCATTACGTTTCAGTCAATATGGCGGCGATATTAATCATGACACTGAGATGCCCTTTGCTAGTGCTATCTCTGTACCAAATTTCATTCCATTCGGTTTCACCGTGTTTGAATTAATAGTGGGAATCGATTCTGACACAGAGATGGCCGCCATCCGCAAACTATTAGGCGAATGACCTATTAGATTGGTCAAAGGATGCTCCCTCCATAAAGGTATGAAGTTGCAAAATTTGGTAGAGATCGGATGATTAGGTTAATCGTAATTTGATTTAAGCTTTGAACATTCGTGTGGCCGCCATTACGTTTCAGTCAAGATGGCGGCGATATAAAACATGACACTGAGGTGCCCTTTGCTAGTGCTACCTCTGTACCAAATTTCGTTCCATTCTGTTCCACCGTGTTCGAATTAATAGGGGGAATCAATTTTGACATAAAGATGGCCGCCATCCGCAAACTTTTAGGCGAATGACCTATTAGATTGGTCAAAGAATGCTCCCTCCATAAAGGTATGTTGTTGCAAAGTTTGGTAGAGATCGGATGGTTATGTTAGTCGTAATTTAACTTAAGCTTTGAGCATTTGTGTGGCCGCCATTACGTTTCTGTCAATATGGCGGCGATATAAAACATGACACTGAGATGCCCTTTGCTAGTGCTACCTCTGTACCACATTTCGTTCCATTCGGCTTCACCGTGTTTGAATTAATAGGGGGAATTAATTTTCACACAAAGATGGCCGCCATCCGCAAACTATTAGGCTAATGACCTATTCATTTGGTCAAAGGATGTTTCCTCTATAAGGGTATGTTGTGGCAAAATTTGGTAGAGATCGGATGATTAGGTTGATCGTAATTTGATTTAAGCTTTGAACATTTGTGTGACCGCCATTACGTTTCCGTCAAGATGGCGGCGATATAAAACAAGACACTGAGGTGTCCTTTGCTAGTGCTACCTTTGTACCAAATTTCGTTCAATTCGCATTCACCGTGTTCGAATTGATTGGGGGGGGGGGGGGGGGACAGACATTCAGATTAAACACACTCACACACACACAGACACACACACAGACTAACACACACACATACACAAACAGACAGACTCACACACACACATACACACACAAACAGACAAACTTTTTTCGCCCTGTGTTGATCTCATAAGTCTACTTTCATTTTTTGCAAAAAGCGAAAGTAGGCTAACAAGATGTTCAGTAAAGAACATATAGCCTACTTTCTCCTAAATGCATGGGTATTGTTATAACTCTTTGTCCTCTTCAAGGAGTATGATTGAATGTTGGTTGTAGTAGCTTGTTGAAATACAACGTGCTATAGGGATATTAAACATGAATATGAGTTGCCCTTTGCTAGTGCTACCTCTGTACCAAATTTCGTTCAATTCGGTTTCACCGTGTTTGAGTTGATAGGGGGAATCGATTTGCACACGTACTTGGCCACCATCTGCAAACTATTGGGCTGATGTTCTTGCAGTTTGGTCAGAATATGTTTCCCACATAAAGATATGGTGTTGCAAAATTTGGTAGAGACTAGATTATTAGGTTGGTCGTAGTTACATTTTAGCATTTAACATTTGGGTGGCCGCCATTACGTTTCCGTCAAGATAGCGGTGATATAAAACATGACACTGAGGTGCCCTTTGCTAGTGCTACCTCTGTACCAAATTTCGTTCATTCGGTTCCACCGTGTTCGAATTAATAGGGGGAATCAATTTTGACATAAAGGTGGCCGCCATTCGCAAACTATTAGGCTAATGACCTTTTAGATTGGTCAAAGGATGCTACCTCCATAAAGGTATGTTGTTGCAAAGTTTGGTAGAGATCGGATGATTAGGTTAGTCGTAATTTGATTTAAGCTTTGAACAGTTGTGTGGCCGCCATTACGTTTCCGTCAAGATGGCGGCGATATAAAACATGGCAATGAGGTGCCTTTTGTTAGTACTACCTCTGCACCAAATTTCGTTCCATTCGGTTGCACCGTGTTCGAATTAATAGGGGGAATCAATTTTCACACAAAGATGGCTGCCATCCGCAAACTATTACGCTGAAGACCTATTGGTTTGGTCAAAGGATGTTCCCCCATAAAGGTATGTTGTTGCAAAATTTGGTAGAGATCGGATGAACAGGTTAGTCGTAATTTGATTTAAGCTTTGAACATTTGTGTGGCCGCCATTACGTTTCCATCAAGATGGCGGCGATATAAAACATGACACTGAGGTGTCCTTTGCTAGTGCTACCTTTGTACCAAATTTCGTTCAATTCGCATTCGCCGTGTTCGAATTGATAGGAAGGGACAGACATTCAGAGTACACACACTCACACACACACACACACACACACACACACAGACGCACACACACACAGACACACACACAGACTCACACCCACACATACACACACACACACAGACTCACACACACACATACACACACACAGAGAGACACACTTTTTTCGCCCTGTGTTGATCTCATAAGTCTACTTTCATTTTTTGCAAAAATCCAAAGTATGCTAAAAATGGAGTGGATGCTTAACCATAGAGATAAAGAGAAAGAGGAGTTTGATGATCTTAACTTCTTCAAATATTTATTGCCATACTTGAAACAAGATGTTCAGTAAATAACATATAGCCTACTTTCTCCTAAATGCATGGCTATTGTTATAACTCTTTGTCCTTTTCAAGGAGTATGATTGAATGTTGGTTGTAGTAGCTTGTTGAAATACAACGTGCTATAGGGATATTAAACATGAATATGAGGTGCCCTTTGCTAGTGCTACCTCTGTACCAAATTTCGTTCAATTGGGTTTCACCGTGTTTGAATTGATAGGGGGAATCGATTTGCACACATACTTGGCCACCATCTGCAAACTATTGGGCTGATGTTCTTGCAGTTTGGTCAGAATATGTTTCCCACATAAAGATATGGTGTTGCAAAATTTGGTAGAGACTAGATTATTAGGTTGGTCGTAGTTACATTTTAGCTTTTAACATTTGGGTGTCCGCCATTACGTTTCCGTCAAGATAGCGGTGATATAAAGCATGACACTGAGGTGCCCTTTGCTAGTGCTACCTCTGTACCAAATTTCGTTCATTCGGTTCCACCGTGTTCGAAATAATAGGGGGAATCAATTTTGACATAAAGGTGGCCGCCATCCGAAAACTATTAGGCTAATGACCTTTTAGATTGGTCAAAGGATGCTCCCTCCATAAAGGTATGTAATTGCAAAATTTGGTAGAGATCGGATGATTAGGTTAATCGTAATTTGATTTAAGCTTTGAACATTCGTGTGGCCGCCATTACGTTTCAGTCAATATAGCGGCGATATAAAACATGACACTGAGGTGCCCTTTGCTAGTGCTATCTCTGTGCCAAATTTCATTCCATTCGGTTTCACCGTGTTTGAATTAATAGTGGGAATCGATTCTGACACAGAGATGGCTGCCATCCGCAAACTATTAGGCGAATGACCTATTAGATTGGTCAAAGGATGCTCCCTCCATAAAGGTATGTAGTTGCAAAATTTGGTAGAGATCGGATGATTAGGTTAATCGTAATTCGATTTAAGATTTGAACATTCGTGTGGCCGCCATTACGTTTCAGTCAAGATGGCGGCGATATAAAACATGACACTGAGGTGCCCTTTGCTAGTGCTACCTCTGTACCAAATTTCGTTCCATTCTGTTCCACCGTGTTCGAATTAATAGGGGGAATCAATTTTGACATAAAGATGGCCGCCATCCGCAAACTATTAGGCTAATAACCCATTAGATTGGTCAAAGGATGCTCCCTCCATAAAGGTATGTAGTTGCAAAATTTGGTAGAGATCGGATGATTAGGTTAATCGTAATTTGATTTAAGCTTTGAACATTCGTGTGGCCGCCATTACGTTTCAGTCAATATGGCGGCGATATTAATCATGACACTGAGATGCCCTTTGCTAGTGCTATCTCTGTACCAAATTTCATTCCATTCGGTTCCACCGTGTTTGAATTAATAGTGGGAATCGATTCTGACACAGAGATGGCCGCCATCCGCAAACTATTAGGCGAATGACCTATTAGATTGGTCAAAGGATGCTCCCTCCATAAAGGTATGTAGTTGCAAAATTTGGTAGAGATCGGATGATTAGGTTAATCGTAATTTGATTTAAGCTTTGAACATTCGTGTGGCCGCCATTACGTTTCAGTCAAGATGGCGGCGATATAAAACATGACACTGAGGTGCCCTTTGCTAGTGCTACCTCTGTACCAAATTTCGTTCCATTCTGTTCCACCGTGTTCGGATTAATAGGGGGAATCAATTTTGACATAAAGATGGCCGCCATCCGCAAACTTTTAGGCGAATGACCTATTAGATTGGTCAAAGGATGCTCCCTCCATAAAGGTATGTTGTTGCAAAGTTTGGTAGAGATCGGATGGTTATGTTAGTCGTAATTTAACTTAAGCTTTGAGCATTTGTGTGGCCGCCATTACGTTTCTGTCAATATGGCGGCGATATAAAACATGACACTGAGATGCCCTTTGCTAGTGCTACCTCTGTACCACATTTCGTTCCATTCGGCTTCACCGTGTTTGAATTAATAGGGGGAATTAATTTTCACACAAAGATGGCCGCCATCCGCAAACTATTAGGCTAATGACCTATTCATTTGGTCAAAGGATGTTTCCTCTATAAGGGTATGTTGTTGCAAAATTTGGTAGAGATCGGATGATTAGGTTAATCGTAATTTGATTTAAGCTTTGAACATTTGTGTGACCGCCATTACGTTTCCGTCAAGATGGCGGCGATATAAAACAAGACACTGAGGTGTCCTTTGCTAGTGCTACCTTTGTACCAAATTTCGTTCAATTCGCATTCACCGTGTTCGAATTGATAGGGGGGGGGGACAGACATTCAGAGTAAACACACTCACACACACACAGACACACACACACACAGACACACACACAGACTCACACACACACATACACAAACAGACAGACTCACACACACACATACACACACAAACAGACAAACTTTTTTCGACCTGTGTTGATCTCATAAGTCTACTTTCATTTTTTGCAAAAAGCGAAAGTAGGCTAACAAGATGTTCAGTAAAGAACATATAGCCTACTTTCTCCTAAATGCATGGGTATTGTTATAACTCTTTGTCCTCTTCAAGGAGTATGATTGAATGTTGGTTGTAGTAGCTTGTTGAAATACAACGTGCTATAGGGATATTAAACATGAATATGAGTTGCCCTTTGCTAGTGCTACCTCTGTACCAAATTTCGTTCAATTCGGTTTCACCGTGTTTGAGTTGATAGGGGGAATCGATTTGCACACGTACTTGGCCACCATCTGCAAACTATTGGGCTGATGTTCTTGCAGTTTGGTCAGAATATGTTTCCCACATAAAGATATGGTGTTGCAAAATTTGGTAGAGACTAGATTATTAGTTTGGTCGTAGTTACATTTTAGCATTTAACATTTGGGTGGCCGCCATTACGTTTCCGTCAAGATAGCGGTGATATAAAACATGACACTGAGGTGCCCTTTGCTAGTGCTACCTCTGTACCAAATTTCGTTCATTCGGTTCCACCGTGTTCGAATTAATAGGGGGAATCAATTTTGACATAAAGGTGGCCGCCATTCGCAAACTATTAGGCTAATGACCTTTTAGATTGGTCAAAGGATGCTACCTCCATAAAGGTATGTTGTTGCAAAGTTTAGTAGAGATCGGATGATTAGGTTAGTCGTAATTTGATTTAAGATTTGAACATTTGTGTGGCCGCCATTACGTTTCCGTCAAGATGGCGGCGATATAAAACATGGCAATGAGGTGCCTTTTGTTAGTACTACCTCTGCACCAAATTTCGTTCCATTCGGTTGCACCGTGTTCGAATTAATAGGGGGAATCAATTTTCACACAAAGATGGCTGCCATCCGCAAACTATTACGCTGAAGACCTATTGGTTTGGTCAAAGGATGTTCCCCCATAAAGGTATGTTGTTGCAAAATTTGGTAGAGATCGGATGAACAGGTTAGTCGTAATTTGATTTAAGCTTTGAACATTTGTGTGGCCGCCATTACGTTTCCATCAAGATGGCGGCGATATAAAACATGACACTGAGGTGTCCTTTGCTAGTGCTACCTTTGTACCAAATTTCGTTCAATTCGCATTCGCCGTGTTCGAATTGATAGGAAGGGACAGACATTCAGAGTACACACACTCACACACACACACACACACACACACACACACACACACACAGACGCACACACACACAGACACACACACAGACTCACACCCACACATACACACACACACACACACAGACTCACACACACACATACACACACACAGAGAGACACACTTTTTTCGACCTGTGTTGATCTCATAAGTCTAGTTTCATTTTTTGCAAAAAACCAAAGTATGCTAAAAATGGAGTGGATGCTTAACCATAGAGATAAAGAGAAAGAGGAGTTTGATGATCTTAACTTCTTCAAATATTTATTGCCATACATGAAACAAGATGTTCAGTAAATAACATATAGCCTACTTTCTCCTAAATGCATGGCTATGGTTATAACTCTTTGTCCTTTTCAAGGAGTATGATTGAATGTTGGTTGTAGTAGCTTGTTGAAATACAACGTGCTATAGGGATATTAAACATGAATATGAGGTGCCCTTTGCTAGTGCTACCTCTGTACCAAATTTCGTTCAATTGGGTTTCACCGTGTTTGAATTGATAGGGGGAATCGATTTGCACACATACTTGGCCACCATCTGCAAACTATTGGGCTGATGTTCTTGCAGTTTGGTCAGAATATGTTTCCCACATAAAGATATGGTGTTGCAAAATTTGGTAGAGACTAGATTATTAGGTTGGTCGTAGTTACATTTTAGCTTTTAACATTTGGGTGTCCGGCATTACGTTTCCGTCAAGATAGCGGTGATATAAAGCATGACACTGAGGTGCCCTTTGCTAGTGCTACCTCTGTACCAAATTTCGATCATTCGGTTCCACCGTGTTCGAAATAATAGGGGGAATCAATTTTGACATAAAGGTGGCCGCCATCCGCAAACTATTAGGCTAATGACCTTTTAGATTGGTCAAAGGATGCTCCCTCCATAAAGGTATGTAGTTGCAAAATTTGGTAGAGATCGGATGATTAGGTTAATCGTAATTTGATTTAAGCTTTGAACATTCGTGTGGCCGCCATTACGTTTCAGTCAATATAGCGGCGATATAAAACATGACACTGAGGTGCCCTTTGCTAGTGCTATCTCTGTACCAAATTTCATTCCATTCGGTTTCACCGTGTTTGAATTAATAGTGGGAATCGATTCGGACACAGAGATGGCTGCCATCCGCAAACTATTAGGCGAATGACCTATTAGATTGGTCAAAGGATGCTCCCTCCATAACGGTATGTAGTTGCAAAATTTGGTAGAGATCGGATGATTAGGTTAATCGTAATTCGATTTAAGATTTGAACATTCGTGTGGCCGCCATTACGTTTCAGTCAAGATGGCGGCGATATAAAACATGACACTGAGGTGCCCTTTGCTAGTGCTACCTCTGTACCAAATTTCGTTCCATTCTGTTCCACCGTGATCGAATTAATAGGGGGAATCAATTTTGACATAAAGATGGCCGCCATCCGCAAACTATTAGGCTAATAACCCATTAGATTGGTCAAAGGATGCTCCCTCCATAAAGGTATGTTGTTGCAAAGTTTGGTAGAGATCGGATGGTTATGTTAGTCGTAAATTAAGTTAATCTTTGAACATTTGTGTGGCCGCCATTACGTTTCTGTCAATATGGCGGCGATATAAAACATGACACTGAGATGCCCTTTGCTAGTGCTACCTCAGTACCACATTTCGTTCCATTCGGTTTCACCGTGTTTGAATTAATAGGGGGAATTCATTTTCACACAAAGATGGCCACCATCCGCAAACTATTAGGCTAATGACCTATTCATTTGGTCAAAGGATGTTTCCTCTATAAGGGTATGTTGTTGCAAAATTTGGTAGAGATCGGATGATTAGGTTAATCGTAATTTGATTTAAGCTTTGAACATTTGTGTGACCGCCATTACGTTTCCGTCAAGATGGCGGCGATATAAAACAAGGCACTGAGGTGTCCTTTGCTAGTGCTACCTTTGTACCAAATTTCGTTCAATTCGCATTCACCGTGTTCGAATTGATAGGGGGGGGGGGACAGACATTCAGATTAAACACACTCACACACACACAGACACACACACAGACTAACACACACACATACACAAACAGACAGACTCACACACACACATACACACACAAACAGACAAACTTTTTTCGCCCTGTGTTGATCTCATAAGTCTACTTTCATTTTTTGCAAAAAGCGAAAGTAGGCTAACAAGATGTTCAGTAAAGAACATATAGCCTACTTTCTCCTAAATGCATGGGTATTGTTATAACTCTTTGTCCTCTTCAAGGAGTATGATTGAATGTTGGTTGTAGTAGCTTGTTGAAATACAACGTGCTATAGGGATATTAAACATGAATATGAGTTGCCCTTTGCTAGTGCTACCTCTGTACCAAATTTCTTTTAATTCGGTTTCACCGTGTTTGAATTGATAGGGGGAATCGATTTGCACACATACTTGGCCACCATCTGCAAACTATTGGGCTGATGTTCTTGCAGTTTGGTCAGAATATGTTTCCCACATAAAGATATGGGGTTGCAAAATTTGGTAGCGACTAGATTATTAGGTTGGTCGTAGTTACATTTTAGCTTTTAACATTTGGGTGGCCGCCATTACGTTTCCGTCAAGATAGCGGTGATATAAAACATGACACTGAGGTGCCCTTTGCTAGTGCTACCTCTGTACCAAATTTCGTTCATTCGGTTCCACCGTGTTCAAATTAATAGGGGGAATCAATTTTGACATAAAGGTGGCCGCCATTCGCAAACTATTAGGCTAATGACCTTTTAGATTGGTCAAAGGATGCTCCCTCCATAAAGGTATGTAGTTGCAAAATTTGGTAGAGATCGGATGATTAGGTTAATCGTAATTTGATTTAATCTTTGAACATTCGTGTGGCCGTCATTACGTTTCAGTCAATATGGCGGCGATATTAATCATGACACTGAGATGCCCTTTGCTAGTGCTATCTCTGTACCAAATTTCATTCCATTCGGTTTCACCGTGTTTGAATTAATAGTGGGAATCGATTCTGACACAAAGATGGCCGCCATCCGCAAACTATTAGGCGAATGACCTATTAGATTGGTCAAAGGATGCTCCCGCCATAAAGGTATGTAGTTGCAAAATTTGGTAGAGATCGGATGATTAGGATAATCGTAATTTGATTTAAGCTTTGAACATTCGTGTGGCCGCCATTACGTTTCAGTCAAGATGGCGGCGATATAAAACATGACACTGAGGTGCCCTTTGCTAGTGCTACCTCTGTACCAAATTTCGTTCCATTCGGTTTCACCGTGTTCGAATTAATAGGCTGAATCAATTTTGACATAAAGATGGCCGCCATCCGCAAACTATTAGCCGAATGACCTATTAGATTGGTCAAAGGATGCTCCCTCCATAAAGGTTTGTAGTTGCAAAATTTGGTAGAGATCGGATTATTAGGTTAATCGTAATTTGATTTAAGCTTTGAACATTCGTGTGGCCGCCATTACGTTTCAGTCAAGATGGCGGCGATATAAAACATGACACTGAGGTGCCCTTTGCTAGTGCTACCTCTGTACCAAATTTCGTTCCATTCGGTTCCACCGTGTTCGAATTAATAGGGGGAATAAATTTTGACACAAAGATGGCCGCCATCCGCAAACTATTAGGCTAATAACCTATTAGATTGGTCAAAGGATGCTCCCTCCATAAAGGTATGTTGTTGCAAATTTTGGTAGAGATCGGATGGTTATGTTAGTCGCAATTTAACTTAAGCTTTGAACATTCGTGTGGCCGCCATTACGTTACTGTCAATATGGCGGCGATATAAAACATGACACTGAGATGCCCTTTGCTAGTGCTACCTCTGTACCTCATTTCGTTCCATTCGGTTTCACCGTGTTTGAATTAATAGGGGGAATTGATTTTCACACAAAGATGGCCGCCATCCGCGAACTATTAGGCTAATGACCTATTCATTTGGTCAAAGGATGTTTCCTCTATAAGGGTATGTTGTTGAAAAATTTGGTAGAGATCGGATGATTAGGTTAGTCGTAATTTGATATAAGCTTTGAACATTTGTGTGGCCGCCATTACGTTTCCGTCAAGATGGCGGCGATATAAAACATGACACTGAGGTGCCTTTGGTAATACTACCTATGTACCAAATTTCGTTCCATTCGGTTGCACCGTGTTCGAATTAATAGGGGGAATCGATTTTCACACAAAGATGGCCGCCATCCGTAAACTATTACGCTGATGACCTATTAGTTGGGTCAAAGGATGTTCCCCCCATAAAGGTATGTTGTTGAAAAATTTGGTAGAGATCGGATGATTAGGTTAGTCGTAATTTGATTTAAGCTTTGAACATTTGTGTGGCCGCCATTACGTTTCCGTCAAGATGGCGGCGATATAAAACATGACACTGAGGTGCCCTTTGCTAGTGCTACCTCTGTACCAAATTTCGTTCCATTCGGTACCACCGTGTTCGAATTAATAAGGGGAATCAATTTTGACATAAGGATGGCCGCCATCCGCAAACTATTAGGCGAATGACCTATTCGATTGGTCAAAGGATGCTCCCTCCATAAAGGTATGCAGTTGCAAAATTTGGTAGAGATCGGATGATTAGGTTAATCGTAATTTGATTTAAGCTTTGAACATTCGTGTGGCCGCCATTACGTTTCTGTCAATATGGCGGCGATATAAAACATGACACTGAGATGCCCTTTGCTAGTGCTACCTCTGTACCACATTTCGTTCCATTCGGTTTCACCGTGTTTGAATTAATAGGGGGAATTGATTTTCACACAAAGATGGCCGCCATCCGCAAACTATTAGGCTAATGACCTATTAATTTGGTCAAAGGATGTTTCCTCTATAAGGGTATGTTGTTGAAAAATTTGGTAGAGATCGGATGATTAGGTTAGTCGTAATTTGATTTAAGCTTTGAACATTTGTGTGGCCGCCATTACGTTTCCGTCAAGATGGCGGTGATATAAAACATGACACTGAGGTGCCTTTTGTTAGTACTACCTATGTACGAAATTTCGTTCCATTCGGTTTCACCGTGTTTGAATTAATAGGGGGAATCGGTTCTGACATAAAGATGGCCGCCATCCGCAAACTATTAGGCGAATGACCTATTAGATTGGTCAAAGGATGCTCCCTCCATAAAGGTATGTAGTTGCAAAATTTGGTAGTGATCGGATGATTGGGTTAATCGTAATTTGATGTAAGCTTTGAACATTCGTGTGGCCGCCATTACGTTTCAGTCAAGATGACGGCGATATAAAACATGACACTGAAGTGCCCTTTGCTAGTGCTACCTCTGTACCAAATTTCGTTCCATTCGGTTCCACCTTGTTCGAATTAATAGGGGGAATCAATTTTGACATAAAGGTGGCCGCCATCCGCAAACTATTAGATTAATAACCTATTAGATAGGTCAAAGGATGCTCCCTCCATAAAGGTATGTTGTTGCAAAGTTTGGTAGGGATGGGATGGTTATGTTAGTCGTAATTTAACTTAAGCTTTGAACATTTGTGTGGCCACCACTACGTTTCTGTCAATATGGCGGCGATATAAAGCATGGCACTGAGATGCCCTTTGCTAGTGCTACCTCTGTACTACATTTCGTTCCATTCGGTTTCACCGTGTTTGAATTAATAGGGGGAATTGATTTTCACACAAAGATGGCCGCCATCCGCAAACTATTAGGCTAATGACCTATTCATTTGGTCAAAGGATGTTTCCTCTATAAAGGTATGTTGTTGCAAAGTTTGGTAGAGATCGGATGGTTATGTTAGTCGTAATTTAACTTAAGCTTTGAACATTTGTGTGGCCACCATTACGTTTCAGTCAATATGGCGGCGATATAAAACATGACACTGAGGTGCCCTTTGCTAGTGCTACCTCTGTACCGAATTTCGTTCCATTCGGTTCCACCTTGTTCGAATTAATAGGGGGAATCAATTTTGACATAAAGATGGCCGCCATCCGCAAACTATTAGGCTAATAACCTATTAGATTGGTCAAAGGATGCTCCCTCCATAAAGGTATGTTGTTGCAAAGTTTGGTAGAGATCGTGATTGAATTAATAGGGGGAATCGATTCTGACACAAAGATGGCCGCCATCCGCAAACTATTAGGCGAATGACCTATTAGATTGGTCAAAGGATGCTCCCTCCATAAAGGTATGTAGTTGCAAAATTTGGTAGAGATCGGATGATTAGGTTAATCGAAATTTGATTTAAGCTTTGAACATTCGTGTGGCCGCCATTACGTTTCAGTCAAGATGGCGGCGGTATAAAACATGACACTGAGGAGCCTTTTGTTAGTGCTACCTCTGTACCACATTTCGTTCCATTCGGTTTCACCGTGTTTGAATTAATAGGGGGAATTGATTTTCACACAAAGATGGCCGCCATCCGCAAACTATTAGGCTAATAACCTATTAGATTGGTCAAAGGATGCTCCCTCCAAAAAGGTATGTTGTTGCAAAGTTTGGTAGAGATCGGATGGTTATGTTAGTCGTAATTTAACTTAAGCTTTGAACATTCGTGTGGCCGCCATTACGTTTCTGTCAATATGGCGGCGATATAAAACATGACACTGAGATGTCCTTTGCTAGTGCTACCTCTGTACCACATTTCGTTCCATTCGGTTTCACCGTGTTTGAATTAATAGGGGGAATTTATTTTCACACAAAGAAGGCCGCCATCCGCGAACTATTAGGCTAATGACCTATTCATTTGGTCAAAGGATGTTTCCTCTATAAGGGTATGTTGTTGAAAAATTTGGTAGAGATCGGATGATTAGGTTAGTCGTAATTTGATATAAGCTTTGAACATTTGTGTGGCCGCCATTACGTTTCCGTCAAGATGGCGGCGATATAAAACATGACACTGAGGTGCCTTTTGTTAGTACTACCTCTGTACCAAAGTTCGTTCCATTCGGTTGCACCGTGTTCGAATTAATAGGGGGAATCGATTTTCACACAAAGATGGCCGCCATCCGCAAACTAGTACGCTGATGACCTATTGGTTTGGTCAAAGGATGCTACCCCCGTAATGGTATGTTGTTGCAAAAATTGGTAGAGATCATTCAGAGTACACACTCACACACACACAGACTCACACACACACACATACACACAGACAGACTCACACACACACATACACTCACAGACAGACACACTTTTTTGCCCTGTGTTGATCTCATAAGTCTACTTTCATTTTTTGCAAAAAGCGAAAGTAGGCTAACAAGATGTTCAGTAAAGAACATATAGCCTCCTTTCTCCTAAATGCATGGGTATTGTTATAACTCTTTGTCCTTTGCAAGGAGTATGATTGAATGTTGGTTGTAGTAGCTTGTTGAAATACAACGTGCTATAGGGATATTAAAAATGAATATGAGGTTCCATTTGCTAGTTCTACCTCTGTACCAAATTTCGTTCAATTCGGTTTCACCGTGTTTGAATTGATAGGGGGAATCGATTTGCACACATACTTGGCCACCATCTGCAAACTATTGGGCTGATGTTCTTGCAGTTTGGTCAGAATATGTTTCCCACATAAAGATATGGTGTTGCAAAATTTGGTAGAGACTAGATTATTAGGTTGGTCGTAGTTACATTTTAGCATTTAACATTTGGGTGGCCGCCATTACGTTTCAGTCAAGATAGCGGTGATATAAAACATGACACTGAGTTGCCCTTTGCTAGTGCTACCTCTGTACCAAATTTCGTTCATTCGGTTCCACCGTGTTCGAATTAATAGGGGGAATCAATTTTGACATAAAGATGGCCGCCATCCGCAAACTATTAGGCTAATGACCTTTTAGTTTGGTCAAAGGATGCTCCCTCCATAAAGGTATGTAGTTGCTAAATTTGGTAGAGATCGGATGGTTATGTTAGTCGTAATTTGATTTAAGCTTTGAACATTTGTGTGGCCGCCATTACGTTTCCGTCAAGAGGGCGGCGATATAAAACATGACACTGGGGTACCTTTTGTTAGTACTACCTCTGTACCAAATTTCGTCCCATTCGGTTGCTTCGTGTTCGAATTAATAGGGGGAATCGATTTTCACACAAAGATGGCCGCCATCCGCAAACTATTACGCTGATGTCCTATTGGTTTGGTCAAAGGATGCTCCCCCCATAAAGGTATGTTGTTGCAAAATTTGGTAGATATCGGATGATTAGGTTAGTCGTAATTTGATTTAAGCTTTGAACATTTGTGTGGCCGCCATTACGTTTCCGTCAAGATGGCGGCGATATAAAACATGACACTGAGGTGCCTTTTGTTAGTACTACCTCTGTACCAAATTTCGTTCCATTCGGTTGCACCGTGTTCGAATTAATAGGGGGAATCGATTTTCACACAAAGATGGCCGCCATCCGCAAACTATTACGCTGATGACCTATTAGATTGGTCAAAGGATGCTCCCTCCATATTTATTTATTTATTTATTTATTTATTTATTTATTTATTTATCGTATGGCTTTTAGTGCCGGGAGTGTCCGAGGACATGTTCGGCTCGCCTGAGTCTGTAGGTGCTTCCAGCGGACACCCTAAAGGATGAGCTACATGTTCCGTTCAATTTCAAGTAGTTCCAACTTTCGCCACCAGATATCAGTGATACCTAGTGGTGAACGTTGGAACTTTGATAGAGCGTTCTGACGAAATCTAACCTAACAATTTTGCTTCACACAAGTTTAGTCTGTGAAAGGATTTTTTACATTCCATAAATCTATGACATGGGACCGCCGGCTTTACTTCCCCTCCGAAGGAAGGCATACTGTAGGAATTTTAACGCTCTTAAAAAATCCGACGACTTCGGCCGGGTATGAACCCGCTATCTTGGGCATAGAAGTTCAGCATGCTACCGACTACGCCACCGAAGCCGCTGCTCCCTCCGTAAAGGTATGTAGTTGCAAAATTTGGTAGAGATCGGATGATTAGGTTAATCGTAATTTGATTTAAGCCTTGAACATTCGTGTGGCCGCCATTACGTTTCTGTCAATATGGCGGCGATATAAAACATGACACTGAGATGCCCTTTGCTAGTGCTACCTCCTTACCACATTTCGTTCCATTCGGTTTCACCGTGTTTGAATTAATCGGGGGAATTGATTTTCACATAAAGATGGCCGCCATCCCCAAACTATTAGGCTAATAACCTATTAGATTGGTCAAAGGATGCTCCCTCCATAAAGGTATGTTGTTGCAAAGTTTGGTAGAGATCGGATGGTTATGTTAGTCGTAATTTAACTTACGCTTTGAACATTTGTGTGGCCGCCATTACCTTTCCGTCAAGATGGCGGCGATATAAAACATGACACTGAGGTGCCTTTTGTTAGTACTACCTCTGTACCAAATTTCGTTCCATTCGGTTGCACCGTGTTCGAATTAATAGGGGGAATCGATTTTCACACAAAGATGGCCGCCATCCGCAAACTATTACGCTGATGTCCTATTGGTTTGGTCAAAGGATGCTACCCCCGTAATGGTATGTTGTTGCAAAATTTGGTAGAGATCGGATGATTAGGTTAGTCGTAATTTGATTTAAACTTTGAACATTTGTGTGGCCGCCATTACGTTTCCGTCAAGATGGCGGCGATATAAAACATGTCACTGAGGTGCATTTTGTTAGTACTACCTCTGTACCAAATTTCGTTCCATTCGGTTGCACCGTGTTCGAATTAATAGGGGGAATCGATTTTCACACAAAGATGGCCGCCATCCGCAAACTATTACGCTGATGTCCTATTGGTTTGGTCAAAGGATGCTACCCCCGTAATGGTATGTTGTTGCAAAATTTGGTAGAGATCGGATGATTAGGTTAGTCGTAATTTGATTTAAGCTTTGAACATTTGTGTGGCCGCCATTACGTTTCCGTCAAGATGGCGGCGATATAAAACATGTCACTGAGGTGCCTTTTGATAGTACTACCTCTGTACCAAATTTCGTTCCATTCGGTTGCACCGTGTTCGAATTAATAGGGGGAATCGATTTTCACACAAAGATGGCCGCCATCCGCAAACTATTACGCTGGTGACCTATTAGATTGGTCAAAGGATGCTCCCTCCATATTTATTTATTTATTTATTTATTTATTTATTTATTTATTTATTTATTTATTTATTTATCGTATGGCTTTTAGTGCCGGGAGTGTCCGAGGTCATGTTCGGCTCGCCTGAGTCTGTAGCTGCTTCCAGCGGACACCCTAAAGGATGAGCTACAAGTTCCTTTCAATTTCAAGTAGTTCCAACTTTCGCCACCAGATATCAGTGATACCTAGTGGTGAACGTTGGAACTTTGATAGAGCGTTCTGACGAAATCTAACCTAACAATTTTGCTTCACACAAGTTTAGTCTGTGAAAGGATTTTTTACATTCCATAAATCTATGACATGGGACCGCCGGCTTTACTTCCCCTCCGAAGGAAGGCATACTGTAGGAATTTTAACGCTCTTAAAAAATCCGACGACTTCGGCCGGGTATGAACCCGCTATCTTGGGCATAGAAGTTCAGCATGCTACCGACTACGCCACCGAAGCCGGTGCTCCCTCCATAAAGGTATGTAGTTGCAAAATTTGGTAGAGATCGGATGATTAGGTTAATCGTAATTTGATTTAAGCCTTGAACATTCGTGTGGCCGCCATTACGTTTCAGTCAAGATGGCGGCGATATAAAACATGACACTGAGGTGCCCTTTGCTAGTGCTACCTCTGTACCAAATTTCGTTCCATTCGGTTCCACCGTGTTCGAATTAATAGGGGGAATCAATTTTGACGTAAAGATGGCCGCCATCCGCAAACTATTAGGCTAATAACCTATTAGATTCGTCAAAGGATGCTCCCTCCATAAAGGTATGTTGTTGCAAAGTTTGGTAGAGATCGGATGGTTATGTTAGTCGTAATTTAAGTTAAGCTTTGATCATTTGTGTGGCCGCCATTACGTTTCTGTCAATATGGCGGCGATATAAAACATGACACTGAGATGCCCTTTGCTAGTGCTACCTCCGTACCACATTTCGTTCCATTCGGTTTCACCGTGTTTGAATTAATAGGGGGAATTGATTTTCACATAAAGATGGCCGCCATCCGCAAACTATTAGGCTAATAACCTATTAGATTGGTCAAAGGATGCTCCCTCCATAAAGGTATGTTGTTGCAAAGTTTGGTAGAGATCGGATGGTTATGTTAGTCGTAATTTAACTTACGCTTTGAACATTTGTGTGGCCGCCATTACGTTTCCGTCAAGATGGCGGCGATATAAAACATGACACTGAGGTGCCTTTTGTTAGTACTACCTCTGTACCAAATTTCGTTCCATTCGGTTGCACCGTGTTCGAATTAATAGGGGGAATCGATTTTCACACAAAGATGGCCGCCATCCGCAAACTATTACGCTGATGTCCTATTGGTTTGGTCAAAGGATGCTACCCCCGTAATGGTATGTTGTTGCAAAATTTGGTAGAGATCGGATGATTAGGTTAGTCGTAATTTGATTTAAGCTTTGAACATTTGTGTGGCCGCCATTACGTTTCCGTCAAGATGGCGGCGATATAAAACATGTCACTGAGGTGCCTTTTGTTAGTACTACCTCTGTACCAAATTTCGTTCCATTCGGTTGCACCGTGTTCGAATTAATAGGGGGAATCGATTTTCACACAAAGATGGCCGCCATCCGCAAACTATTACGCTGATGACCTATTAGATTGGCCAAAGGATGCTCCCTCCATATTTATTTATTTATTTATTTATTTATTTATTTATCGTATGGCTTTTAGTGCCGGGAGTGTCCGAGGACATGTTCGGCTCGCCTGAGTCTGTAGCTGCTTCCAGCGGACACCCTAAAGGATGAGCTACAAGTTCCGTTCAATTTCAAGTAGTTCCAACTTTCGCCACCAGATATCAGTGATACCTAGTGGTGAACGTTGGAACTTTGATAGAGCGTTCTGACGAAATCTATCCTAACAATTTTGCTTTACACAAGTTTAGTCTGTGAAAGGATTTTTTACATTCCATAAATCTATGACATGGGACCGCCGGCTTTACTTCCCCTCCGAAGGAAGGCATACTGAAGGAATTTTAACGCTCTTAAAAAATCCGACGACTTCGGCCGGGTATGAACCCGCTATCTTGGGCATAGAAGTTCAGCATGCTACCGACTACGCCACCGAAGCCGCTGCTCCCTCCATAAAGGTATGTAGTTGCAAAATTTGGTAGAGACCGGATGATTAGGTTAATCGTAATTTGATTTAAGCCTTGAACATTCGTGTGGCCGCCATTACGTTTCAGTCAAGATGGCGGCGATATAAAACATGACACTGAGGTGCCCTTTGCTAGTGCTACCTCTGTACCAAATTTCGTTCCATTCGGTTCCACCGTGTTCGAATTAATAGGGGGAATCAATTTTGACATAAAGATGGCCGCCATCCACAAACTATTAGGCTAATAACCTATTAGATTGGTCAATGGATGCTCCCTCCATAAAGGTATGTTGTTGCAAAGTTTGGTAGAGATCGGATGGTTATGTTAGTCGTAATTTAAGTTAAGCTTTGAACATTTGTGTGGCCGCCATTACGTTTCTGTCAATATGGCGGCGATATAAAACATGACACTGAGATGCCCTTTGCTAGTGCTACCTCTGTACCACATTTCGTTCCATTCGGTTTCACCGTGTTTGAATTAATAGGGGGAATTGATTTTCACACAAAGATGGCCGCCATCCGCAAACTATTAGGCTAATGACCTATTCATTTGGTCAAAGGATGCTTCCTCTATAAGGGTATGTTGTTGCAAAATTTGGTAGAGATCGGATGATTAGGTTAATCGTAATTTGATTTAAGCTTTGAACATTTGTGTGGCCGCCATTACGTTTCCGTCAAGATGGCGGCGATATAAAGCATGACACTGAGGTGCCTTTTGTTAGTACTACCTCTGTACCAAATTTCGTTCCATTCGGTTGCACCGTGTTCGAATTAATAGGGGGAATCGATTTTCACACAATGATGGCCGCCATCCGCAAACTATTACGCTGATGACCTATTGGTTTGGTCAAAGGATGCTACCCCCGTAATGGTATGTTGTTGCAAAATTTGGTAGAGATCGGATGATTAGGTTAGTCGTAATTTGATTTAAGCTTTGAACATTTGTGTGGCCGCCATTACGTTTCCGTCAAGATGGCGGCGATATAAAACATGACACTGAGGTGTCCTTTGCTAGTGCTACCTTTGTACCAAATTTCGTTCAATTCGCAAATTTTTTGCAAAAATCGAAAGTAGGCTAAAAACTCCCTCTTTTAGAGAAACTCAGTTTAAGATCACAGTTTCAGAATATGCTCTTCAACGAGTTAAACACTCTTGAGATGCAAAGTAATTTTAGTCATCCTTCTCCTTCTTCACTCTCAGCCTTAACTGCAACCGACAATGCAAGCTATCATCTGACATACACTGACTTTAATTGTTTGATTCAATAAGTGTAATGAACATTGTGAGAATATTATGTTATTCTACGGAATAATAAGAATAAGTAATAAATAAATTCAGTCTTACGTTTCATAGGTAAATTATCTTGCCTCAAAGTAACAAAAAGTATTTCTTCCAGAGATATTGGTTTCTGAAAATTAGTGGTACTGTGAAAAGGTGTGGTCAAATAAGCTCCACTATGTAATCGAACGTTGCAGGTAAAATTCTGCAGTATTCAAAAAATGTATTGTGGTCAGGTTTTAGCTCATTATAGAGGTGATGGAACTCCCCTAACTGATGCCGGCTTTTCAATATAAAATACTTGCTTTGCCGCGTATTCACTAACTCAATTTTCTAACGCATTGTTCTCCATGAGAAACATAATTTAAGGCTTGCTCTCCTCGCAGTTGTCATCGTGCTATTAGCCTGGAAGCTACGTCAATGGACACATTGAAGCGCGTCAACTAGTAGCACGTGGAAGCGCGTGCACGCTAGACGCTCGCACCTAGGACGTAGCCTAAGAGTTAAGGTTGCACAGTGAGTGTTTCCCACGCCTGATAGATAGGCTATACGACGCCAATCAATCGTCTGGGAAGCTGCCTCAACACCCAGGCACACGTGTAGGCCCGACAATTCACATGTAGAGGTCTCTAATGTCTCAAGGTATTGTTGTCCCATATTTGTTGCCTCACTTGCCGCTTACTTCATTCGATGAGCAGACGTGTACGCGCTGGTAAAAATTATCGTGAATAATTATTGACGACTGTGTAACACCTTCGTTATTCTCTTATGAACACTTTTATTGTGAGACCTTCATCTATTTGTTATTAGATACAGAATTTCTCTGTGAGTTCCGGAACAGATCGAAGATTTGATTAACGGTGAGTTCTTTTATATTACTTGTCTGTTATGTTAGTTAGATTCTATTCGTTGTTTATAGCCCATCTCGTGGTGTAGTGGCTAGCATTCTTGGCTATCACCTTGAAGGTCCGGTTTCGAAACCTGGCACTACCAAGAAATTTAATAATGGTAAGAGGGCTGGCACGCCCTTGCAGTGGCGGATCCAGTGGGGGGCACCAGGGGCAAGTGCCCCCCCCCCCCCCGCCCCGAAAAAACAGTTGTCTGCTACATTGATATTGCCGATAAAAATGATTGTTTCTGCAAACTGCACTGCAAGTAAAATCTTTGCTCTATTGCCTGCATTCATGAATGTGGTCAATGTTTGTTATCATATAGTATGTAATGGCAACACTGTTAATATAATCGCTACATCGACATACAATTGTTTATGTTTAGGACAGGTAGAAGCAGTAGCGTAGCCAGAATCGACCAATGGGGTGAGGGGGGGGGTTATAGTTACTCGAATTCAAATTCTACAGCATTTCGTCCCGCGGCATAGCCGCGCTCGTCAAACGTGCACCATGGCTGCGAGGGCACCTGCAGTATGTACGAATATCGTAGGTTTGAATCCCGATGCTGACAGCGGTTATCCTGAGTGTGGTTATCCCCCGAGTTTTTCCATACTCCCTGCAGGAAATTGCCCGGATAGTGTCTTTCTACAAGTCCCGGAGCGTCTACCCCATCCCTGTCCTTGATATATTTACACACATTACTACAGTCATCACAGCAATATAGGTTGGCAGACAACTGCAACACACACCCAACTATACGGGGCTGATGGCCAAGATGTCTCAAGCCCCTCAAATGAATTATTAGCAACAACTCTACAAGTATTTCCATTTCTCAATTATTACACAAGAAAAGTTTCGTGTTTTTGGTCCAGACGATTTCGACCCATTTTATAAAAAAAATAATTAGCATACTAGCAAATTTATGATAATTTCACCTTATAATACCTTAATTTCTCATAAATATTTTTACATAAAATTGCATTAATATAACTTTAAACTGATTAATTTTTATGGGATAAAATTCTCCTAAAATTTTACCTTTTTTATAGAAAAACCATGACATATAAATTGTGTAGAACTTCGCCAGGAAATTAAAATGACTTCGAGATATCAAAAATCCGGGATATAGAAGTTACATGAAAACTATATGGACACTGGATAAAGAAATGTTTGAGCTATTCTTCATCATAATCAGCAACAGAACTGAAAAACCTGTCATATCGTGGGATCAACTTTTGTGTTCCGGTGTCGTAGAAGTCTGCTGCCTGTGACTGGAATCAGCGTGTGGCATTAGTCAGTGTGGATATGCCGACCGGAGGACAGGAATTTCTTGAGGTACAAGAAAAGATGCAAATCTCTTGGAACAAGATGAGGACTGTACGGTGGATGATCAAACAGCTCCCAGCCGAACTCTTGTCGTGCGCCGAGCCGCTATGTGGTCGAGCACAACAACTGCACCTTGCACCACAAGAAATTCCTGTCATCTGGTCACCATTTTCACACTGACAAAGAGCTGAAGACAAATGTCACATCCTGGTTCCGGTGACAGGCGGCAGACATTTACTACACAGGAATACAAAAGTTGGTCCCACAATAGTAGAGGTGATGGTTGCCAGAAAATAGCTTAAACATGGCTGTGTCTGGTGCCAATAAAGTTTTCCATGTAACAATAGGTTTTCTTTTTATTTAAAAATTTGGGAAATGAAATTTCTGGTAGTCTTATCACTTTAGCGCTGTTACTTGTTTGAATCTAATATTCATTTTGACTTATTTCAAAAACCTAACACTTAACTTTTTTTTTCTTTTTTTTTTTAGCCAAACAACATTAATTTCTTGCATCATATTTTATTTGGAAATGCAACATGTGAAACCTCTTTCATGTACAACAGGTCCAATTAAGTTGTTAAGTTTGAAAACATCAGGTATATTTTTTGAAGCAAACTCGTCTTTGGTCAACTTTCAGTGCATACTCGAGATGAGTTTGTGTATATCTAAGCGAGTTCTTCAAACACTGTGAAGTTAACAGTTTACAAAATTGATGACAAGAATGTTGACTTAACCCTCCGTTAGGTGCGCAAGTTTGGGGCACGCCATTTGCTGCGCTGAGTCTGGTGGCCCCATACTAATATTCACTGCCTATATGGTAGTTCTCATTAATTCCAGTGTTTCATCACTAACAATAAGATGCCAACATATATAGTCCTTACAAGACCAGGCAGTATGGTTCCTTGTTCCACTTCGTGCAATCCTTGCCTAAAATATATATAATTATATATTATTTTCTTCCCCTATCGTTTTACCCTCCAGGGTTGGCTCTTCCCACGGACTAAACGAGGGATCCCATCTCTACTGCCACTGAGGGCAGTGTCCTGTAGGTTGAAACTCTATCGGGGATACAACTGGGGTGTGGGACCAGCACTACGCCCATGCGACCTCACCTGCAAAGCGAACAGGGACCTGATGAAGGGATGGGAAGAAAAGGAGGGGTAGGCAAGGAGGAGGTGGCCTTACGGTAGGTACCATCCCGAATATGCCCGAATACAAAGTGGGAGACCACGGAAAACCACTTCGAGGTGGAATCGTACCTCCTCTACTCATTTGGACCACCCGTGGCTGAGTAGACTCCGTTCCTTGATAGATATTGGCAGGAAGGTCCCATAAGACTTCTCTTGTGGCAGTAAAGATTTCCTCGGCTGAATGAAATCCACATGTGTGTTTCTTTGCTTACAATATATGAAAGGGAAAGAAATTGCATGGTATGAGATCAGGTGATTATAGAGGGTGTGCTCAAAAGGTGACCTGTTGCCTTGCGAAGTCCTCTTGGACAAACACAGAGCGATGTGCCGAGACATTGTGAAATAGCAGCAACCTTTTCTTCCTACGCAAAAACTCAGGACGCTGACTACTAAGTGAATCTCGTAGATGATGGAGGATGTCCTTGTAGCAGGTCTTGTTGACAATTGCTCCCTGAGGGATGATTCCTAAGTGAACAATACCCAATGAGTGGAAAAGCAGTTCAAGGATCACTTTACTTTTAGGTCTCTCTTGTCAGGGATTATTCTGTCGTGACGATGATGGAGTTGGTGAACTATCAGTTTACTTGCGAATAGTAAAAGAAACACCATGTTTTGTTTCCTGTTATGATACGGTTGCAATCGTCACATTGGTCTTACATCAGCTTGCGTGACACACTGTGCTGGGTAACTCGCTGCAAGTTCAGATCATCTGACAGAATATTGTTGTATTAGCACGGCTGATCCCTACAGTTGCTGCAAGATCATCTATTGATTGGGAGTGGTTGATACGCAGCAGCATACCAACTTCTTCGATCCTGCGTTCAGTTTGAATCATTTTGGCTGACCAACATCCAAACAGTCTTTCCACTGCGCAAAACATTTGTGCCACAAAAACGCAGCACTGTGACCCAATGCATCGTCGGCATACACTGGCTTCATCATCTGAAACGTTTCACGAGAGGATTTGCCAAATTTTTGGCAGAACATCTCACAACTGCTTGATGATAAGTTCCGTCGCGCGCATTCAACGTGCCTTCACAAAAGAACCTATATTTCTACTTACACTGTATGTACACAATTGCCAATTGCTGGGACGAGAGAATGACTACCACTGCACCAACGTGCGGCGCATCCTGTCTGCTATACTGCACTACAACCACACCATGCAGCCAGTCCACGAACCTATTGACTCTACTATGTATAACAATTAAGACCAGAAAAATGAAAATTTAAAGTTATACACTAGTTTTAATAGTTATTCACAAGATCTTACTGATGACAATATTCACATTTAAAATTGAGACTGGCATATGTTAGCTTTTAACGAATAAGAAGCACTGACCAAATAATTCTAGGCTAAATTAAGGTACTGAGAAATAATATATACTATACTATATTCTAGAATATGTTTTCTATGAGGCTACAATTTAAATATTGATTCAAAAATATATACATGACTTCAGGTGCCACAATAGTCCTTGAGGCATAGTTCAGTTGCATACATGCCAGCTTAGCAAACAAAAATGGACAACATTTGGTTACTAGGTCACACCCACGGTTTTTCAATGGGAGGGTGGCATATCAGGCTTGATTGAATTCATACGATGCAACACATCCCCATGCTTGGAGATAAGCTTGAATCCATCTAAGCACATCTTCCACTAACTTGATAAACCAATTGTGGTCCAAATTATGCCACTCTTCAATGATGATAAAGTGTGGGTCCTGCAGATTGCAAGGTTGCTCTGGACACCTATCAGTAGATTGTTTCAATTGAGTCAAGATAAGATGAAAGGGGTACATATGAGAGGAACAGGAAGTCCACGCCAGTCGGTTGACACCAGTATTATGGAGTAATGTGTTCACTAGAACTGGATGATGGACACAAGAATTACTACCAGTTATGATACAGTTTCCTCAAAAATGCTAGCGATGTAGTTCAATTATTAGTTGAAGAATTTTGCCTCGTTAGCTTGCAGTCCCCCATTTGTGTGATGCGAAATTCAGAGTTAGTGGTCATCAGATGCAGTTGTTGAAAGTGGGGCTAACCCTCTGCTCTACACATTGTCCTGAACTGGTTCAGTGCTCAAGTCACATCACTGTGATTATGGTGCATGTTAGCAGGGCCGGATTAACTATATAGCAGAAGTATCAAATGCTACAGGCCCCGGGCCTATAGCAGATAAGTTCAGTAAGTGCTGCACTCTGGCGACATGGCGTAGAAGTTGTGACAAAGCGCGCATTCCTTGCATTGCCGAGCTGTAGTGAGTATCTTGTAGCTTTGTGCTGGGTCTTCTTTGTCAAAACGTTTTTCATCGTCAAACATGTAAATACCTATCAAACTTCTGAGACTGTTTCACCGTTCACATTTATTTGATATATTTGTATAATTACATACAGTTTACAGTGTATATTAGCAGAGTTGCGTGTTATATGGATACTAGTGCCCCCCTTAGTTATGACTTGCTGGTTAATTTTTGTGTGTGTCGTGTCTATTAGTTTCTGTTGACGTGAAAACGTCTATTCGCTCATTATGTACAGTGATAGTCGGTCGAAATTTCTTGTGTGACAAAATACCGGGAAATTTGAATCGCCAATGACTACGAAACTAATAATGCATAAACAATGGTTGAGATCATAATGGATAGATCATGTCTGTATGTGTTCGTTGCACAGCATTTGTTTTCCCTGTGACATCATTGTACCAGCACATGCGCGTGATTTTTATGAATTTGCTTAGGGTAAAGTTATGAATTAGTGTAGCACGTAGCTAGGACATTCATTCAGGTGTCAATGTGAAGAGTTCGCGGATCTCTGTATACTGTTATTTTTCTTAGTTAAAAATCATACTTTATATATTTTGGAATTCCCTAATTACATTTTTAAAATTGGAGTCGTTTTATATTTCTTGCATTTAAAATTACAATTTTAAAATATCATTTCATACATTTTTATTTATTTTCATTTCTATTATCTTGATCATATAAGTATTAAAGTACACGAAGTGTAGCCTATACAATGCATCTCATGAGTAAATTGTTATATCAGAAAACGTTGTTAAAACTTAAGCATTTGTATGTAATATTAGAAGTAAGTAGGAGAATTACATTTCATTGTTAAATTCATTTTCACTTCTACCCAGATCGAGACAGCCAACATAAGCAACAGAGCCAGAGTTACGAGTCGACATAGCGCTTCTGGAAGTGCGAAACGCAAAGTAAAAGATGAAAAGGAAAGAATAGAAGCAAAATATTATATCAAACACTCTCAAGGTGTCTGATTTTTTTAAATGTCGTGCTAGATGGTGCTGAATCCGAAGAAATCAAAGCAGAAAATGCATAACTCGCGTCTCACTGTGTTGTAGATGGTTGGTTCCTTAGTTTAGCAGCTGCGACAACGCGGTAATATAGCCCCGTGTACTTTGGGTGTGTGTAGAATTTGTCTGATAACCCGTGTTAATTGTGATGGCTGTATTAGTGTGTATAATCTGTGATTCAGGTAAGGAATGCAGACTATGGATCATCATTATCAATATTACTAATAAGATCTGGAACTCTTCACGATTTAGCCACATTTTCCAAAAGTCAAACTGAAGTCGAATGTACTGTACAACAAGTCTTCCCAATCTAGCCATATCATCTTCAAGCCAAACAGAGACAGAAAACACAGAATTTAGCAACTTCTTCTGCAAGCCAAAAACGAAAGTAAAATATACTCCAACGATATTGGTGAATGGCCCAGCAATTTCAGTCGTGATTATTGGATTGCGAAAAGCAGTAGCGAAATGCAGCACATGAACAGTCGAAAGGAGTTTTTCATATACACGAGGGCCATAAATGATATCAGACAGTTGAGAAAACTCTCCGTCAAAACAGCCTTGAAACTCTTCCAGCTCAAGGTTACACCCGTTGTAACATATGGATTAGAGAATATCTGGACACACCTCAAATTGAAACACCTGGAAAAGTTGGAAAAACTAAAAGCAACTTTCTTAAAGAAGGTTCTGTGTGTTTCAAAATACACGCCTTCAAGACTAGTCTATGAATTAACACGTGAATTATATTATGTGGAAGAGCTCCACCTCCAACTGTCGCTACCGTCTACACCAACATACATGCAACTCATGGAGAACCTGAAATCGAAGAAGAGAGACATATGGTGGGATTTCTACATCACTGACGCAATGACCTGCAATGATTGGAAACGGGGAGGCTACGAACTAAGACATACTGTTACACGCTTTGCCATACATGGCTTTCACCATAGGCTGTGCAAGTTAAAGAAGTTTCACCAGCCAGACGCAGACTGTGTATGTGAACGTTGCGGCAAATGTTGCGAAAGATATCACGCGATGTACTGTACATATAGACTTGAATCTCTGACGTCCTTCTGTTGTAATGAATAGTTTGTTCATATGTATGTTTCATTTTGTCTGTATCATTCCTTTGGCTATTAGCTGCAATAAATATTTTATATACACAAACCATCAAACAAAAGTCACGTGAGAGATTGGTTGTGTTATTCGGAAACTAAAGGTAAACTTGTTTTGTTTGCAAAGCTACTGATTCAGGCTGTTCGTCATGGTTTACGAAAGAAGTATTTGCCTACTGGAAAAATACAAATAATTTCTTGAAAAGATATGAAGAAAGCACCTCACATAGACAAGCGATAATTTCGCTGTTAGTTTGCAAAAACAAAGATCCGCGTGTCGATTCTCAACTTGTAAGCCAAATTGAGGCCGAACAGAAGTGTTGGAGGGCAAGTTTTGAGCGAATTACTTCAGTTATCCAATTTGTAGCAGAATGAGGTCTTGCATTATGGTGTAGTGGTGAAGCTATTGGTTCGCATTCATAGTGGAATTTATATATGTTTGTTGGAATTAATTGTGTAATTGTAAGGTACTTTAAGAAGTAATACGTGGTTGCAGTTATTAAGTACCGATATGTATTCCGTAAAAAGGACTCTTGTCTTGTCTGCTCCGTTCATGCAGGCTCCGCACAAACTGGTCTAAAAAAATTGTCTAATAATGAAATACCCAAAAGCAGTGTCTGTAAATTTCTGTCACTGAATACAAGAACCCTGCAATACAAATTGTTCTTCTAAACGATCAAAATATTGTTAATAAATATGAAAAAACTTTACGTCACTGGATACAAAATAATCAATATTCGAACGCTAAACTTGGAGAAAAATGCCATGCCAAACATATTCTAAAATCATTTGTAAGCAATATAGATTAGAGAATCCTGGAGCTGCTGTTAAGTCGACCAACCCTGGATATACTGTATTTGTACATTATCTCAGTAAGGGTTCGTTTGATCAAAATGTCATTTGGCTTAATATTTTCATCCTCTAATTTCCAATTAAGTTACTTTTAATCTATACATTTACAAAATTTAACCAATAATTTTGAGAAAAGATAAAAAATAAACGATGAAGGATATCCTCTTAACACCCCACAACCATTAATTTGCAGACTAGGTTTTCTTAGGGGTGCATTCCCCTTAAATATGAATTTTCATGCCACCAGTAGTGTCGATGCCAACCGATAACACACGATGAACAGACAAACATTAAACTGAAGGTATAGTTGTTCATTGCGGTACACATCTCGTCCAGGATGAATACAATACAAAGCGTCAACGACAAATTCAAAATATTTTGATAGAATCTTACTTTATTTATCGACATGTGCCTCATTACCTATTGATCTGTCCCTTTAGTGGTTACTAACAAAGTCTTCTTCATGGGGTAACAATCGCCAACAACCTGAACTCATGAAGACCGCAATTCCACGCCGATCTATTTCAGTCCTCATATGGTACTTCTCTATTAGAATTCAGTCCGCAACTATCAGTTTTAAGCTGTCAATAGAGACATCCAGTCTGCATGACTGATCAGCATGGTAATTTAAGTCAGGGTTGGCAACACACCAATAGATTAGCAGCATTTTGATACCTCAAACACATAGTCAAGGCGAAACATTTCATTGATCTATCCTTGTTCTTTAGTGTTTCAAATTTTGGATATTCTTCGTCAACATTTCAACTCTCATCGTTTCAAGCTAGGAATGCAGTATTTTGAGGTGTGCTTGTAAGTGAGAGCCTTATAGAGCAACAAACTAGCAAATAATGGCATATAAATGAGAAAAAGTATTACTGAAAATTGTTTAACTGAGCTAAATTACGAAGTACGTCCAGAAAGTAAGTTCCGTTTGGTAATAACATTAAATTGTGTACAGACACAGAAAAAGTATTTATTGCACAAAATTCTACAACCCTTAAACTACTTCTCCACATAACTGCCGAAATGTTGCAGGCATTTGTCGTAGCTTGGCACGAGGTTTTGTATATCTTCTTCATAGACGTGTGCTGCCTGTGTCTTCAACTAGTTGCACATTCCGCTGCAGCGCAGTTCCGCATATGCGCGGTAGACGCTCTGTATCAAGGAGAAGAAACGTGCGCCATTTGGAGAGCGCTGTCAGCCACGTACGCGTTGTTGTGCATGTTTACTCGTACAATGTCGGTGTTAATTGAAAATCCCGCCGCTTGTGAAATCAGATCTGTGATTCGTTTTCTGAATGCTAGGAAAGTGACCAATTGAAATTTATCGGCAAATTTGCGAAGTGTATGGACAAAATGCGATGAGTGATTCAATGGTGAGAAGATGGGTCCGACAGTTCAATGAAGGACGTAGTGAAGTGCACGATGAAGAACGAAGTGGGCGTCCATCTTTGGTTACATACAAACTGGTTCACGCGATTGATGACAAGATCCGGGAAAACCGCAGGTTTACAATTAGTGCTCTCGCTATGGAATTTCCCCAAATCTCACGATCACTAATTGATGAAATTGTTACCGAAAAACTGAACTTTCGTACGTAAACTTTGCCGACGTTGGGTACCAAAGATTCTTACGGAGCAGCACAAAACAAAATGGATGGGTAGTGCACTTCAGTTTTTGACCCGTTACAATGAAGGCGGCGAAGAATTTCTGACACAGATAGTCACAGAAGATGAAACTTGGGTTTCTTACGACACCCCTGAAAATAAGCGGCAATCAATGGAATGGAGGCACACTTCATCCCCAGCAAAGGTTAAGCCGAAACAAATCTTGACACCTCGGAAAATGATGTGCACAGTGTTCTGGGACTGGAAAGGCATCTTACTCATTGATTTCTTACCGCGTGGTCAAACAATCAACGCAGATGCTTACTGCGAGACACTTAGGAAATTGCGCCGCGCAATACAGAATAAGCGCCGAGGGTTGCTGTCAAAAGGTGTTGTTTTTCTTCACGACAACGCACGACCACACACTGCAAATGTGACGAAAAACCTCCTACAGGGATTTGGCCGGGACGTGTTTGACCACCCTCCGTACAGCCCTGACCTCGCTCCTAGCGACTTTCATCTGTTCACACATCTTAAGTCTTTCCTTGGCGGTCAACACTTCAACCATGATGACGAGCTGAAAGAAGATGTTTCCAACTGGTTGAAGACACAGGCGGCAAACTTCTATGAAGAAGGTATCCAAAAACTTGTGCCACGCTATGGCAAATGCCTGCAAAAGTTCGACAGTTATGTGGAAAAGTAGTTTAAGAGGTGTAGAATGTTGTGCAATAAATAATTTATCTGTAGCCTATCTGTACACAATTTAATTTTATTACCAAACGGAACTTACTTTCTTGACGTGCCTCGTATAATAAAGAAAGTTTGCTGCTATGACTACATAATGTATAATGTATAATGCAAGGTTTGACTGTATTTGTAAGTTTTAAGTGGAGTATCACCGTTTGCCGGCTGAACGCATGCGAAACGGAGTTCTGTGTGACTCATGAATCTGTTTGGTTGTTAGTCAATAGTCCAATCTCACCTTTTAACAATAAAAATATATATTCTACAAAAAGGTTATGCAATCCAACTTTAAAATGGGCTGTAGTTTCATGTCCTCTGTTCAAGTGTCTTCACATTTACGTTTAGTTTCGTTACCTGGGAAGATAACTCCCAGTGCCTGGTCACTACATGTAGGGTGTTGTGAATGTCCTCAGTATGGTGTTTGAAGCCACTTTTCAGTGTTCCCTTAATAAACAAAAGTTGATGCTTTTCAGTATTTATTAAACTCATGTAATTTTTTCTAAGATTAGGGAATAACCCATCTCAATTGGGTACAATCGTATTGACCGACTGAAGAGCATCAAACTTTTGTTATAATATCGTGATGGGTTTATAAATGCAATCCAACTCAAATCGAATGAACCTTTAGCTCTCGCCAAGAAGAAATAACTATAATAATGATAACTAAACCATAACGATCATCAAATTTCAAAAATTCGAAAAATCAATCCAGTTACCAAAATTAAGAGAGGCCAGTATTTCGGGCCAGTGTACCAATAGTGTGGTACACCTCACCGAGACTCTTGTCTAGTACATACTGCAAAGGCTACTCTGATGGCTCGAGCCATGAGATTTACAGTACGCACCCTTTAATCCAAAAATGAGCACACCATGGCTATCCATATTGGAATAACTGTTTACCAAGGAATCCAGGGTATTACTTTCCCTGAAAGAGCATAATCGTTGGGGATTGTTATTTATTTTAGAGACTTGCGACATCATAGTCAGTCACCTCATGTACTAGGGTGTGTGTTGAAATTGACAGATACCTGTGTTTCTGTAGTGATTGTAATGGTGTGTGTTGTTCTAATTATAAGGATCAAGGACTGGCATATGCGTCCCAGGACTTGAAATAAGGTAAGATCCCGGCAGTTGCTTGGAGGGAGTGGAATGAACCATAATGAGGATGGCCGTTCTCATTGTTGGAGTACGATACTTTGAACTCCGGACTTATTCGAAACCTAATTTGCTCAGCTAAGCATCTGTGTAAACATGTTTATTCTTAAAATGTCGATCAATATTGTAGGTTACGATAATACCCAAAAGTGTTCATAGATCATGAACTCCAGCGTACTTGTCTGGTACATGAAGGATGCATGTTTACCCCTTAATATTCCCTTTTCTACAAGTTGAGGGATAAAATGAAATGACTATACCGTGGACGGTTTTTATGGCCAGATGTCCTTCCTGTTACCAACCCCATGCGTAATTAAATTAAAGACGATGAATGAAACTGGTAGTGGCCATGGCCTGTTAGAAGGTTCAGTAACAGCCTTTGCCTTTGTCTGAAGCGCAATACACTATCATAGTGAAATTTGGACTGTTGACGTAGCAGATAAGAGGAGAATAGAAGCATTTGAAATGTGGTGTTACACGAGAATAATGAAGATCAGATGGGTAGACAGAGTAACAAATGAAAAGGTATTAGGACGAGTGGGAGAGGAGAGACGTTTCTCGCGACTGCTAATGAAGTTAAAAGATAAGTTGGTAGTACAAAGTAAGACATCTTTGAATAGAAAACTTACTTGAGGAAGGAAGTGTCGAGGGCAAGGTTTGTAGGGGTAGACCAAGATTAGAATAAGTTAAACAGATTGCCGCGGATGTAAGGTGTGATAGCTATCAATCAGCATCAAACCAGTCAAAAGACTGAAGACTCAAACACAACTTGAGTGCATAAAAGTGGCGGCATGACCAGAAAAGGATTATTTTTATCAGAACTATTACTACAATACCTTTCCTCGCCGCTAGGATATGTATTCAAAATTAGGTCTCGCCGATTACTTTTATATTTTTGACTTTCGAAACTTTTTTTATTTTTCAAATTAAAGCTACTCGACGGAAGTATCAACGAACGGAAAATGTGCGGGTTATGTGCCGTGTTGTAATTGATTTCTGGTAGGTGAACACACACTGCTCTGTGATGCGAACTCTGGTGTCAAATGATCAGGGTCTACAACCTAGAGCAGACTGCTCTGTGATGCGAACTCTGGTGTCAAATGATCAGGGTCTACAACCTAGAGCAGACACCTACAGAAAAATAAATATCAACGTCAATAATCTTTTCTTGTTCTCCTCACTTTCAAAAATGGTTTGAAACGATCGCATTTTATTATAATTGTCTTAGGAACATTTAGCAGGATTGTAGGGACATTTCAAGTGTTCCATACCATAATGGCCAGACAAAAATTAAGTTGGCAATGTGGAATTTATGATTTGTTTGTTATTCCATTTTTCAGATTCGTTACCACAAAGATGTTTGCTCAGGAAGAAGAATTCGTTAAGATGGTGGACGAATTGGTCCAGATCACCACATTACATGCCAGAGAAACTGAAATAACGGCCGGATCCTATGATCCAATAAAACTAGCTAGGCGAATGAGAGCGAATAGAGATGTCCTGATGAAAATGAGTGAACACATAATTCGAGGCGCCATAGAGGAACACCTAAGATGCTGCGAAAGCTGTCGTGCGGTACCGGTAAGCAAAATATTCTTGTCTTGTGTTTATATTAAGATAAATTGCATCTAGGCCTGTTATGGGGAGCATCTACTTAGATTTTCCTGGTGCATTATTTCTAGTTCAGATAGGCTACCGTACATCATCTGCGGTCGCTTGGTAGACCTAGGCCCTTCATGGGCTGTAGTGCTTTTTTTTTCTTTCAAAGAGATAGATATTTTATTCAATTAATTCCAAAGAGCCATAGGCTCATACAGAGGAATTGTACAGAAATATGTGTGTTTACACACCAAGGAAGAAAATTCTGAAGGTAACACAAATTGATGAATAAGGGCATAGGCCTATTAGTAAAGTTGATACTACCGGTATATCTAAGATTGTTTAGACCAAGGTCCCTTAAAATGATAAGCACTTTGGATTTTTAAGCTTATACATAACTTATTTGATGTACGGTATTAAGATCGAATTTTTCCCACAATACTTTCTTAAATACTGACAAAGTTGGTGCACTTTTTACTTCATCAGGAAGTTTATTATATGACTGTGATGCAGAAAACTTGAAACTGTTTCTACCGTATTTAGAAGAGTGAATGATGTACGTCCTTCGCATGCCTAGTTCCATAAGAATGATTGTCTGAGTTCAAGATGTAGGGAGAGCTATAGAGTATTGTGTTGTGTTTAATTTTGTATATTAGCATAGCTGCTCGGAGATCTGCACTTATGCTGAGGGGTAGAATTTTACTTCTGATGTACAAATCTTTTACTGGAGTGCAGTAAGGAAGGTTAAATATGTTTCTAATAGCCCTATTCTGAATAGTCATTAAATCATTCAGTGTGGATTTCCTGCAGTGAGCCCAAATAACATTTAAATATTGGAGCTTGCTATGTACAAGTGAATAGTAGATTTGTTTTACAAGGTTTAGGGGAATAAGATACCGAAGTTTCCTTAGGATCCCTACTATAGGTGAGAGTTTCTTAGCAATTCGTTCAACGTGTTCAATCCAGGTCAGGTGTTTGTCGATGATTAGGACCTAAATACTTTGCCTGATTAACCTCTTTTATTTCAATATTATTTATATATATTTTGTCATGTGTGATTTCTTTCATGCTTTGTTTTGAAATTACCATGTAATTGGTCTTCTGTAGGTTCATTGTTAATTTATTGGCCTGGAACCATTGTGAGAGAGTACCGGTATTTATATCTTGTTGCACATTTTGTATGATTTCAATTATGTCTTTCCCAGTGTAGATTATATTTGTGTCATCTGCATACAATTTGATATGCCCTCGCAAATTGCATTCCACAATATCATGTATATACATTAAGAATAATGTAGGTCCAAGTATAGATCCTTGTGGAACTCCATGAGTTATATATTTTCCTGAACTTATGCATTTATTCAAAGCTACATGCTGATTTCTTCCAATAAAGTAGCTTTGGAACCATTTTAGAGCTATACCTCGGACACCAGCATTTTCTAATTTTGATAACAGTATTTTATGATCTACTGTATCAAAGGCTTTTGTGAGATCAATAAATAACCCAACTGCCATATTATTTTTGTCAATAGTTTCTTGTAGCATTGTTATTAGGTCAATAGTTGCTGCCTCAGTACTAGAATTTTCCCTGAATCCATATTGCATATTATGAAAGAATGTATTCTTGTTCAGAAATGAAAGCAATCTTGTTTTTACTACTTCTTCCAGAATTTTTGAAACTACCGATAAAATAGAAACAGGTCTATAATTATTTGGATTTCTTTTGTCACCACCCTTAAATATAGGAACTACTTTGGCCACTTTTAAGTCATCTGGTATCATGCCAGTAACTAAGGACCCATTAATCATTTCAACCAAGATTTTAATAAATGATTGCATATTGTTTTTAATGAAATTTGTCTTGATCCTATCTAAACCACAGCTCTTTTTATTCTTTAAATTTGTGATGATGGACTTGACCTCTGCTTCATCTGTTGGATATAAGTAGAGGGAATTTGACTGCTTGTGGTCCTTACTGAGGATTTCCTTTTGTTTAGGAATAGCTTTTGCTAGACTTCCAGCAACGTTTGTGAAGAACAAGTTAAATGATTCATATAGCTCTTGATTGTCTGTGATAATTTTGTTGTCTATTTCAAGTGAAGTGCATGTCTCAACTGTTGGTTTTTTTTTTTGTGTATGATTTCTTTGACAGTCTCCCAAGTTTTATTGGAATTGTTTCCATATGTTCCGAATTTTTTGAGTAGTAATTTGACTTAAGCCTTCTTTTTAAGTTTGTTACACTATTCCTGCATCTACAGTATTCTTGGTTCATATCATTATTATTTTTGTGAAGGGGATTTTTGAGCTTTGCATGCAGAGTGTCTCGTTGTTTTATAAGTGTAAGGAGTTCGCCTGTGACCCATGGTAAGTTAGTAGTCTGTCTTTTATTGTTAGTATTGTTTGTTATTTTTCTTTGGCTATGCCTGTTCCTTAGATTCAATTGTTTGATGAAAGAGTTATATAGAGAGTTAACAGTACTGTCTGCATCATTATGGGAATCTGCGTTTATAGATATATTAGTTTCAGGAGTGTGTTGCCTATCCCAAGAGTCCTCGTGTGTTGGAAATATCAAGAATTAATATACTGTGATCACTAATATCATTGCTGACATTTGATATTTTATAACTTAATTCTGAATTGTTTAGTGACATGTGATCTATTAAGGTAGCTGCAGTGTCACAAAGTCGTGTAGCATATTTAGTGAGGCACTGTTTTAAACCATAGCATGCTCTTAAATTTAGATATTTCCTTCTTAATTGATCATCAACTAGGATATCAATGTTGGTATCTCCGAGATAGATGCATAATTTATTGTTTATCTGGCTAAGAAAACTTCAAATGAATTTAAGAAGGGTATGGCATTGCTTCTATTCTATGCTGCAATAATATCAATGCTTTTATATGTTGGCCTATTACTTTTAACATCATCTCTGAATACGTCAATCCACATCAAACTATGATTCATTTCACACTTTCTTTTAACATTCACTTTCCATTTGTGTGATACATAAATACCCAGACCCCCACCAACTTTGTCATCTCTATGAGAAAACACGCTTGTGAAATTGTTGAAGTTATAAAAATATGCCTCATTACTTTTCACCCAGGTTTCTGTAACTACCAATACATCTATCTGACCTATCATTTGCATGAGAATTTCAATGTCATCAAGCTTATTCCGAATACTTCTGCTATTAATGTACAAACACCTAACCTCTCCACCTAATTCTAATGAGTTTATGCTTGCACTTATATTAGAGTCCTGTTGCATGAAATCATCCAAACAGTTGTACTTATGTTCACTGCACTGTACTTCACCTAGGTGTCCACTTGTAGTCAGCGCTTTCATCTCTCTAAACAATAAAATGTCATCACTCTTTCTAGCAATTAGTTTCCCGAGAGTAAAAACTTGGCGTCTCTGTTTAAAAGTTTTCCAAATTTCATTGTTCCTCTTCTATTGAGGTGGAGACCATGATAAGCAAGGTCCAGGGGTTATTATTTATTATGGTCTTAAGTTTAGATACAAGTGGGCTGTTCCTTTTTGACCGGTAGGCTACATAGGCTATTATGCTCGGAGTGGTATCTCAATGCACAGTGACAGTCATATCTTTGTGATCAATGCAAATAACGTGCACAATGTGTCCTCGGCAGCGCATGTTCATATTCAGTGGTCTCAGAGTTCTACTCGGGCTTTAAGAAGAATTCTCACGTGCTTACGGTAGGCCACGAATGACCAGCCCATCTACACATCAAGGTACTGCAGTCCAGGTGATCACTGGGACAAACAGGAAGGCACACGCAATGAATGTAGCCTAACTAGTCATATATGGTACGGTACAGCCATGTGGAACCTAAGGGGCTAATGGACTCAGCTATAGAGGGTAAGAGAAGCAGTGGACAAGTCTTAGGTAGGCCTATAGCGTGCAATGAATTCAATGTGTGAAAGTTTGAAGATAGGAGGAGGCAACAAAGATTCTCATTTGTTCACAGAATTTTGAAGACATGACTGAGCGCTGACAGGCATGGCAGTCAAAAATAAAAATGATGAATGATGAATGCTACTTAAACCGATGTTTTGAATACCTGTTATTTGTGATCCTCATTCATTTAGTGTGTTTTATTTTACAGAATCAGAATGGAACGAATCAGCTTCCTGTAGGGGAGGAAAGTACGAGAAGGAGGAGGAGGAGGAGAATATAGTGGGTAAGTGTGAAATAATATGTTCTTTCAATTCTGTCAAAGTGTTGATGCAGTGTTTTATCTCTGTATGCAGTATAGGAAGTTACAGTGAATAATTCAAATTTCCGAGGCACAAGTACCTTCAAAGCAGCTTAATTGGTACCGGTACTTCATATTTTCAAATTTTATATTTTTATTATTTAGATAAATAACAATCACATAGATTATAAGACAGTCTTATAAAAACATACGAAATAGATGTATGTTTTTAGTTCAGAGATATAATAATAATAATGTTATTGGTTTTCCATCCCTTTTAACTGCTGCGGCTTCTAGAGACGCCAGGATTCCGAAATTCTGCCTGGAAGGAGGTGTTTAACGTTCCAGTAAATCTACTGACATGGCTCCCTCGCATTTGCACACCCTCAAATGTCGCATGACTGCGCCAGTATTCGACCCTGCAACATTGCTCTACTGAGAATCCTCCATATTTTAGGGTCTCATCAGGAGGGCTGCTAATACTTCTAAACAACACACAGTAGCCTACATTCCATGGGCAACATGTTATATCTTTTGAAGGTAATAATATTCCAAAGTGTGTAGCACTCACAAAATCATACTTCATCAGTTTGGTTATTGTACTTGGAAAGTTTGTGATTTCATCTGCTGCCACTAAATGGAAAACGTGGGCTAACCTGTCGCAGCATGTCGAAATTATAATTTCATACAAGTAATTCCATGGAGTAACATAGCCTATTTTCATATACACACTATACACTATACACTAGTCTTATCACACTATAAAACTCCCCTGTCAATAAATTACATTTTGTATGTAATGGTCTAAAATAGCTTACGGTTTTTGAACTACACTGTGGGAATGGACGAAGTGGCAATAGAAATGATCAAGGCGGCAGGCATGCGGAGAAGTTACGCAAACAGCCAATACGGTGGAGGAAAAATAGAAGAAGAACCAGACATTACTATTGTGCCCGTTTAGACCGGAGTCCGCACGACCACATATGCATTTTACCAATAATCAGCCAGCACGAGAGTCAAAACATCCCGGAGCGCCAGATGGGTTAAAGCAAATCGCAAAAACGACATCAAATTAAAAAAAATGCTTTACTGATTTTTGGCTCAATGCAACAATAAGGATAGAAGGAGATTTAATTGGGAGTAACACATCCTGTAAAATTATCTCAGTTTATTTTGAAGTTAAAATTGACTGCAAAAATGCTCAAAGTAGCATCACTCACGTGTGGCGATCCACACTCTTATTTACACACAATATACAGAAATTTTCCAAACACATTTGACAATCTTTTTGGAAACACAAGTCCGATTAATAGTCCTGTAGACTGTGTTCCAAAATTATTAATAATTAATTCCAGTTCAAAGTTAATTGTCTCTACTGGAAATATCGTAGATCACTGTTTGAATATTTACATGATATTAACACTCGTAGAATAAATGTTCATAGAATTTTTTAAACTTTCACTTAGTTTTCCAGTTTCAAAAATATATCGTCGAAAAATATTATTATCATTGAAGCAATACAAATTATTTACACATATTAATAACATCTGAAAAGTATTTGACCTTGAGCATAGCATCGAAGAACTGTGCGAAGCACAACAACAATTAATTGTTCTTCTGACATTAAACATTCGAGAAGTGACTCGATTATGAACTTCAAGTTCCTAAAAAAATATATGATTTCTGAATCATCAACTTGATCAATAAATTGTTGAACCATTCAACTATTAGATTTCCCACTTGGAATCATTATTATAGGAAATATTTATATTCATGGCCATTTTTAGCAACCTTCACAACTTGCAATTCTTCGACAGAATGCGGAAATTAGAATTGTAGTTTTATAATGAATTCATTTAGTTCATGGCACTAGGATTGAAAATATCCTTCAAATTATTCGTGGTTAAAGAATTATTTTTAATTGGCAGTGGCCCATTCTATTATTTGTGTAAGAACACAATATTACAACAACAACGGCAAAGGTCTTCCTCTGAAGAAGAATAAACTACTATCATGACAAATCCGGGTTCTAGCAAAATCAAAGTCTAAATGGAATCCGTAAACAAGGTTGAAATAAGAACTGATGGTTTTAAAGAAATAACCTTCGGGTCATTCATCCGACGAAATGTGTAGTTCCAATACTCCTACTATAAACCTGAGCCATCGAACCTGCTATTTGATTGATGCTCGAAAAAACCTTCATTCCTGCGACTTAAACATGCGCACCTGGGAATGGCATTTCAACTACTCCACACATATAAATTTTCTTCCCAAAATTTATACAATAAATCAAGCCTCTGCTTGTTATCAACACTGGAAGATTAATAAACTTACAAGTTTATTTTATTTTACCATTCAGTTCAACCCGTGAATTTACCATACTTATGAAAATCTTTATTTCCCTTTCGAGTGTATTTACGTCATGATTTTATATAAATACAAAAATATCCTATTTGATACAAATATCAATTGCTTCCCGTTTCATGTCTCTCCGTGTTATCTGAAAAATGTACTTTGCTCATTGCAAATATCAACTGTTCAACCAGAACTGAAATGTTGGTTGAATGCGGGCTTGCGCTAACCACTCTCCTTCGGAAAATCTCCTGTTCCAAACTAGAAATGATTAAACTACTTCATAGGCTCTCTCTCAATACATATGATTATTATAAAATATAATATCCAAGAATTATTTAGAAAATTTATGAAAATTATTATTATTATTATTAGTGGATTATTATTATTATTATTTGTTATATTATTTTAAATATATTTAATTATCATCTCATTATGTGAGAATCCACATGTTCGAAACTTCGAATATGGAAAAAATATCCATTCCTCAACAAAAATAAATTTAACTTTTACAGTTACATCGGTTGATTACCGTGATTTCCCAAAAATATGAAAAATTCAAATAAATGCTCGAAATGCTCGGTCATCGATCCTAAACTGTTCTGAGTGCTGAAAATACTCAGAATAACTCTAATAAGTCTTGCGTAAATCATTGCAAGCTTTAAATACGACGAAAAATAAATAAATGTGTTGGTCATCTGCAGAAAAATAGTTTGTTCCAATTAGCTAAGCATAATATAATTCAAATGTGGCTTACATTTCTTGATGGTCTTGAAGCGTAGTAAATCTGGTCTGTACCAGATTTATCCATAGACATGCCCTATCGGACAAGCACGTATAATCCTTGTATCGGCCGCCATCATATACCCACAATTCGTCTAGTCAGACATAGTGGTAGTATCTTTTGACGTTTGAATAAACTGTGGTTCCATTTTAATATGGGCTTCTATCAAAGCCATAACAGTTTGTTTAAATAGGGTCAGATCTAAGTGATCTCTTCTTAAATATGTCAGTTGTAACATAACTCACGGTAATCTTATCAGTACAAGAAAAACACTGACAGTCTAAGCAATTAACGGCTGTTCTGAAGATCGTTCCCTGGGCATGGTTTATTATATCACCATCTACCATGCGCTAAGCAACTTGTAGTTTCCCTTGCGTAGACTAATGAACGCCACCGTTATAGACTAGTCTTCAGTGTACTGACAGATCGAAGTGGTTAACTAGTTACAAATATGAAAAACTGACTAAAATGGATTTAAATATCCAAGTATTATGTTATTACTGGACTGTGACTAAATACTATTTTCTAGACAAAGTCTAGCATATGTCCTTGTAGAAATATAAATATTTCCACCAATGTCTGTAGAAAAATCAATCACCTCAGTGATTCTCCTCGCCGTAAACTTACTAAGTTCCAACTCGTAGCGCAGCACTTTTCGTGACTATCACGACTTGAAAAGAACTTCTGCGTAGATCCGGCAACCATGTGCCTTGGCTCAGCGTAGATGCAACTTGCTCGCCAAGTGCTTGTGTTAGAATGAGCTGAAGTTGCTTCGGCCAGCTGGCTTTTATTCAAAACTGTCAGGGTCACGCGTCATCACCTGATATCTAGAAATCCTCATATCTCTTGAATCCCTGGTCCGATTTACTTGATACTAATTTCATTCTCTTTCATTTGGTCGTGCCAGTAATCTGATCCCAGTCTCAAGTCTCTACTCCATAGTTAACTATTTAATCAATAAATAGCCTCCACCTCTGCTATTACTCGCTAAGTCACTTGACATCCAACTATCGGTAAATTATTTCCAAATGCTTCGAGAAGCAATGTAGCGCGATATTCAAATATCTCAACTTTCAAAAGCGGCTACAGCCTTTCCCTTGATATCTAGGTGTCTGAATCTTGGAATACCCATTCCTAGAGTTGGGCACACTATGGCAGAAGTGAAATGGACAGTTAGGAAGATGAAGATGGGGAAAGCTGTGGGAATCGACGAAGTGGCAATAGAAATGAACAAAGCGGCAGGACCAGTGGAACTGCAGTGGACATACAGACTTCTCAGGAGTGTGTGGAGAGAGAAGAAAGTACCTGAAGCCTGGAAAAAGGGAATAATATTGCCAATATTCAAGAAAGGAGACAGGAAGGTGTGTGTGGTAACTACCGAGGAGTCACCATCATCTCGCATGTTGCCAAAGTAATGGAAAGAATCCTAGAAAAAAGAATTAGAATAAAGGTAGAAAGCCAAATAGAGGAGGAGCAGTTTGGATTTAGAGGGGGCAGGTCAACAGTGGAACCCATTTTCATTCAGAGACAGAACATTGAAAAGAGTTGAGAATATGGGAAGGATATAGTAATGACTTTTATTGATCTAGAAAGTGCCTATGATAGCATCCCTAGAACAAAAGTTTGGGAAAGCTTAGCAAATAGGGGGATAGGCAAGGAACTGAGAGACATGATAAAAGGAATGTGCATGGATTGCTACAGTAGTGTGAAGACTAGAGTCGGGACATCGGAATGGTTTAAAATTGACACTGGACTAAAGCAAGGAAGTGTGTTGTCACCCTTATTGTTTGTAATGGTGATGGATGACATCATGAAGGCAGCAATGAAAGAATATAGTAGGGCAAAGATGAAGGTAATGTTGTTTGCAGACGACGTTGTGATCTGGGGCAAGGTTGAGATGGAGGTACAAGAACAGTTAGACGTAATAAATGAAAAGATTGAGCAATGGGGATTGAAGATAAATGTGGAGAAGAGTAAAACAGTGGTGATGAGTAGAGATAAGAAAGAAGGAAAAGGAGTAAACAAAGTAGGAGATAAGGAATTGGAAGTAGTGAAACACTTCAAATATTTGGGAAGTGAACTGACTGAAGATGGAAGGCTAGATTTGGAAATTAGCAGAAGAATACAACTCGGGAGTGCTTTCTACCAACAGGTACGGGGACTAGTATGGAACAAGGATATAGGCTACCAATTAAGGCTAAGGAAGTTATGTACAAAGCATATTATGTTCCTATAATGACATATGCAGCAGAAACTTGGAAAATGACTAAGAGGGATGAGAGCAGGATACAAGCAGCTGAGATGAGATTCCTGAGAAGTATGGTCCAGAAAACGAGGAGGGACAGAGTGAGAAATGAAGATATACGGAAAGAACTGGGAGTAGAGAAACTAAATGACAAACTGGAACAAAAGAGATTGAGATGGTTTGGACATGTCAGACGGATGAATGAAGTAAGGCTACCAAGACGAGCACTGGAACGACGGATGGCAGGGAAGAGAGGACGAGGAAGACCAAGAATGCGTTGGATGGACTCGGTGGAGAATAGTATTAGAAAACGGAATCTGGATTGGAACACTGTGTCGGAAGAGGAATGGTGGAACAACAGAACAAAGTGGAGAGGAACCATATTTGCTCCCACCCAATGTCAACTGGAAAAAGGGGAATGAAGATGATGATGATGACTGTGATAAAATTATGTTACCCTATAACAATTTCAAACTCGTAACTCAATATCCGAACATTGTAGCCATTTTTAGATAACAAGCATAAACATTAAATTTTAAGATAGCAAAATGGGGTTATTCGGAGCTAGAGCTTGGCCAGTTTTTAAACACCTCAAACCAAGATATCCCCCATCAATACATCTCCAACACTGCATTCTAGCACTTCACTGTGTTAGAAGTCACATAATGAGACATTTTCTACAATACTATATAATGAGTAAAACACAAAGAAATATGTACCCGATTACTTAGTTCATATAGACTATCATCATCATCATCTTGAGCAGTTTCCAACCGCTGGTCGGGTCTGCTTGGAACATAAGCCTCTCCATCGTTTCCTGTCCATCCACCATCTCTCGTCATTTACTGTGTCCCAGCACACTCCTCTTTCCTCCACACTCTTCTTAACTCCTTTTGTCCATCTGTCCCTTGGTCTTCCCCTTGGCCTCCTTCCCGTCATTTCCATTCCAAACATCTTCTTCGGTATCCTCTCCTCTTCCATCCTCCTCACATGTCCATACCATTGTAGCCTAGATCGCTCTATTCTATTTTGCAATGGTTCCTCTCTTACCATCTCCCTGACTCTCTCATTCCTTACTCTGTCCATTCTTGTCACTCCTACCCTACTCCTCTGGAACTTCATCTCCACTGCTCGTATTTTATTCTTGTCCCTTTCCTTCATCACCCATGTTTCTGAACCATATGTCAAAATTGGCACAAAGTAGGTCTTGTAGATGATTCAAGACCTACTTTGTGCCAATTTTGACATATAGACTATACTGGTACATTTTATCAGCCTATCCAGTGACCTGTTCCTGAGAACATGAACAAGAGATGTTAATTTTTAGAAATTAATGTTTGTATCATCCATAATTTATGATAACTACTCTAGAAATTGGGCTAGATGACATTTAACTCTTACTATTTAACTTGTAATATTGATAAATTATGACCATTTCCATGAAGATCGTACCTTTCTGTGCGAATCACAGAAGTTGATTTGGAGAAAGTCATATGCACGTCATCTACAGTATATCTTATGTAAAGTAAGCTACAGATGTTTGTGCTAGATGATGATTATTATTACAGAGCAGAAGTAGTTATCACACCAATTTTTCCCAGCAATTGGTTTATTAACTCATCAAATATAAAAATAAAAATATATAAATAGGTATACACCGTCCGTCCAGAAAGTTCCGAGACTGGATTGAAGATAAATAGAGAAAACTTAAAATGACTGTTTTATTGCTTCAGATGTTCTACATAGTCTTCCCCCACTTGAGTACAATGAACAGAACGTTCATACAACCATGTGAAACTGTCAGAGAAGTCGTTGTTTGGGATGTTGTTCAACTTTTGTGTCACACTGGTTTCAATGTCGATTATGTCGTTAAAGCAGTGATTCTTCATGTGAAATTTTAATTTGGAGAATTTTAAGAAGTCACTCTGCGCCAAATTTAGCGAATACGGAGAGTGGTTGAGAACTGGTACTTAAATTTTTGCTAAAATCTGCACGACAACTCCAGCCGTGTGAGCGAGCGCATTGTCCTGCAGCAGGGAATAATCCCTCTCCTTCCATTGATACGGACAGATTCTCTGAATCCACTTGCACAACCGATCCATGACATCCAGATAATACTGGGAATTGAATGTGGTGCCAAATAAAATAAATTCCCTGTGGAAAATGCCGTGCGCGTCGAAAGGTGGTGAACATTGTCTTCACTTTTGATTTTGTCATTCGCACATTCTTCTGTCTTGGCCAACCAACCAAGGCCCATTTTAAACGATGTCTTTTTGTGGTTGGTTTGTATTGATAACACCAAGTCCAGTCACCTGTAATGATTTTTTCCAGAAATGAATTGTCTGCGTTTTTCATTTCAATCAAGTCGCGTCAGGCTTTTGCGTGTTGTTGTTTTTGTTCGGGAGTCAAGTTGTGCAGGACAAACTTAGCACAAACTTTTCTTTTCTTCAAAGCATTCCAGATAATGTCGTGAACTTGATTTAGAGATGTTCAGCTCTTTAGAAATAGCTCTGCTTCAGAGATGACGGTCAGTTTGCAAACAATCACAGATTTTCTCAATGTTTCCGTCAGATGAACTTGAGATGGGTCACCCTGATCTCTCATTGTCCTCGAGTGACTCTCGTCCTTCATTAAAATGTTTAAACCACTCAAACACTCTTGTATGACTTAAACGATTATCGCCGTAAGCCGCTTCCTTGGACTCGAATGTCTCCGTAGACGTTTTACCAAGTAAAATGTGAAATCGAATCACTGCTCGTTGCTTCATTGCACTTTGTGACACAACAATGTTGACATACTTTGGCCTCACATCCACTACTGAACACTGCCTGCTAACAACTGACTAGTCGAATTCAAATCTATTTTTTACAATTATGAGGTCCAGCTGCCACCGTAGTTACTGTGCCGATGCGACGTTGCTCATACGCCGGAAATAAAATCAGTCTCAGAACTTTCTGGACGGACGGTACACATGCCATTTACATAACTCATGAATTAAAAAAAAAAAGTACTAGCATATTTCATTTATTGCAGTAGTTTATATTGCCAACGTTCTATATGATAGGATCAACAGACAATAAGCAACACAGATGTTTATCTTTAAGGATAATACGAGCGCTATCTACTTTATGTTGAGGAGAACTAGACTAGAACATGATATGCCAGATCGTTTGTCATTGTCGCAAGCTCCATTGAGATCGAATCATTTAACGATTAGTTGGGAATTCTTCTCTGAGGCCACACGATAAAAAGAAATTATGAGTTTTTATTTTGTACATACTTTTTTAAGGTAACAATCATGATTTATTTATTTTTAATAAATTGATAACATACACTGGACGACACAAAAATTCATGCACCGAGAAGGAATTGTCGGTTTGTCACATACTTTCGCATACAGTTACATCTCAGGCCAGTAGTCATAAGATTAGTGTAGGAATGCGCTTAGTTGAACGCTCTCGCCCCCAGAGCTGTGACATGTTCCCATCCTAGGCCTATTAGAATGCTACTCCCACCAAAGTATTTAATATGGTACTATTTGTCTTAGAATTATTACTTACCTTGTATATTTTGGTTGTTTCAGAGGTTGACACTGCAGTTGTGGTGCTTGCAGAAGCAGAAGCTACCCTGGCACTGCTATCTAAATCACTGGGACTCACAAGCCTCCCCATCACGTCAAGGGAAGATAAGAGAACATTCATGCCATTTGTAGACTTAGATAAGACTTTTGATAACATTGATTGGCGTAAGTTGTTTGACATTTGGTAATGGGAGCCATCAGCAAATCACAGAGTTGAAATTATTTCTCCTTGAATCTTTACTCCTACTTTCATTATTTCTTTGATTTCCTTCTTTACTTCTAATGTATAGATTGAAAAGTATGGGTGATATGTTGCAGCCTTGCCTTACACCTTTCAGAATATTAGAAATATTATTCATTTCAGGTTCCGTATTGACAGTAATTATGAAGAATAAGAATTTTCAATCTTTCCGCCTATTCAATACTTTAATTTGTGTCACATTTCAGGGGTACATGTTTCGAGTCCCACTTTTGGAACCTTCTTCAGCCCACAAACTTATATTTAGACCCCATCTAAACACAAAGAACATCGAAAATCTTTACGATGACATAAAATACACATACACAATAAATGGTTAAAAACACTGAGACAATATCTAAAAATCTAAAAATAGCATGCATGGTTCACAAATTTCAGGTACACATTTTGCACTTGTTCTGTTCTATGTAAAACGTCATTTGACACTATATAATGACAGACACATTTGTTGACGGTCGATGTCTATAATTGGTAAACTGTAGGACAACTTTGCGGCATATCTTGTATTATTCCTTAAACACTTCTATTGATGTGGCTGAAGACGAGGTTGGCATTTATAACAAAGAAATTGATCAAAAGGTTTAGCAATCGCCGTCCAACCTGGTCTTCAGCCACATCAATAGAAGTGTTTAAGGAATAATACAAGATATGCCGCAAAGTTGTCCTACAGTATACCAATTATAGACATCGGCCGTCAACAAATGTGTCTGTCGTTATATAGTGTCAAATGACGTTTTACATTGAACAGAACAAGTGCAAAATGTGTACCTGAAATTTGTGAACCATGCATGCTATTTTTAGATTTTTAGATATTGTCTCAGTGTTTTTAACCATTTATTGTGTTTGTGTATTTTATGTCATCGTAAAGATTTTCGATGTTCTTTGTGTTTAGATGGGGTCTAAATATAAGTTTGTGGGCTGAAGAAGGGTCCAAAAGTGGGACTCGAAACATGTACCCCTGAAATGTGACACAAATTAAAGTATTGAATAGGCGGAAAGATTGAAAATTCTTATTCTTCATACCTTTCAGAATACCAGCTTCTATGTCCTTCAACTCGAATAATTGCTGTCTGGTCTGTCTATAGGTAGTAGATCCCCTCCTATCCCTGTACTTTATTCCAATCGTTTTCAAAATGTCTAACAACTTACTCCAATCAATGTTATCAAAGTCCTTTTCTAAGTCTACAAATGGCATGAAAGTTCTCTTATCTTTCCTTATTGTACTTTCCAAGATCAGCCTAAGACTTAATACAGCTTCCCTAAGTTCCCTTGTTCCTACGTTTCTCCTGAAACCAAATTTCCAGTTGATTTCATGTCTGGACTGCTGTGGTATGGCGATCACACAGAACTTGCAGGGTGAGAAATCTGTCATCCCTGGCACTTGTGCTTCTTCTACGGCCTGACCCTCATTTCCTGTTGTATGTTTGGAGTTCTCTGTAACGTTGCACTGCATGGTGAATGCTACAGAGAGATGATCCAATGACCTCAGCAACATAATGGAAGCTGCGGCCATCCTCCACCAATGCAACTGCCTGTGCAGCTCCTTCACGGCTAAGAGGCATGTTTTAGTGCGAACTGCACATGGATAACTTACTAAAATGTATGACAATGGTTCACACGTGTTTAACAAATGCCAGTTGTTATCCCTAGAACAACAATAAGCGAGCGGCAACACTCATAAACTTTAAATGCTTACAGTGCGCTTCCCGCCATAAAACCATTAAGATAGACTCATCGAAGATTGGGGGTAATTGGTGGTAATAAACCACCCTAAGAAATGTCATATTATCAATTTCTATTCACGGATGTTTCAGATGTTTGTTCTCATGCGTGAAAAGCTTTTAAAATGTGATTACATCTTTTTCATGGCTAATTTTATACGATTTATATTAATTTTTTAACTGTTCAACTTTTTTTGCCGGTCAGTGTATTATGAATGCTGTAAGAATACTTGGTTTTGTACAAGTATTTTAAAAATATCTATATTTGAGAATGAATTGTGATTTCCAAATTTCAATTTTCAAGCATGAAATTATAATGCTTCCTTTGCTGTGAAAGGATGTGTATATTTTTATGCACACTAATATTATTTTCAATATGGTACATGCCTTCAATTAACTTTGGAAATGATATATATTCATTGTTAACAGCCAAATTCTTTAAATATGTTACATAAATGCAGTCCATGTAATGCTGAATTGAACACTAGCCACATGCCATGCATGACTCTGCTTACATAACTGATGAAGTCTCTTTCTGCAGGCATGGAGTCTTGCTCAGATGATGTGATATGATTGTGTGAGACACAAACATTCACTGATGATTTTCTCCAATTCTACAAAACAGAAAATCTTTAACAATCTTCAAGTACATTAAATAACTTGCTCAGAACCAAAATGAAGTAGTAACATACGGTATATTCAAGAAACTCCCTTTCATCAGCTATGAGTAACTTACATGACATAGGCTATATAATGTGGGTGTTGAGGCCGTTGGATGCTGATTACCTTCCATCTCTCACTCTTCACAAATTCAATCAGCCATAACACTATTGCCAACAATAGAAACACAAACTCACAGCACAATGCAATAAATGAGGACAGGTCATGCTGCAGTACAAGACAAGAATAATCAGATGTATAATTATCATAATCTGTAACCATGCTAATGTGGTGATTTCTTATTAAATGTATTTTTATCTTTGAAATATTTTATTAATCCCCGTAGAAGATTGTGCAGAATGACTTAGCCGACTCCCATGTGAGCAAGTGTTTTGACTGGAACAAGTTGTGTTTTGAGCAACATATAGTCTACTCTGTGTTTAATTCCCCTTTTTCTTTCTTCCAAGAGTGTTTTCTGGAATTTGTTTCTAATTATTGCTATTATTATCATTCTTTTCTTTTTGAGAGAGAGAGAGAGAAAGAGATGTGTAGATAATAATTATGAATACTGTATCTTGTACAGTGATGGACTGAGATTTTACTCCCTTTTGAAATTGAGTTTTGCTATTTACCTTTTATCAAGTGGTCAGTTGAGAAAATAGAGTTGAGACAGAAAACAAATGTTGGGTGTGATTTATTCTTGAATTCCTGCTAACACGGGACAATTCTGCAAGATTGTGTAAAGTGCCATTACGGTATAGGCTACATATCAGAGCCACATGCTAGCAGGCAATGACAATACTGAACATGGAAGGCTGAGACCATTCCCTATTAATTTTATACCACTTTCTTGCTTTAATATAATATAGCACTGATTGAATTTAAATAATATGGAATACTCTGATCCTGTGTCTTTGAAACCACAGTAATACAGCTCCAAAATATCTGTTTGTTGCTCATCGGCTCACTCTGACCTTTTAGTGAAACCTTATTTTCATTAGAATGTTGAAGTGTTTAATTTGGTTCTTTCTGTTTGTAATGCATCAACTGCTAATCCAGTTCCAAAACCTTTCCTAAGAGAAAAAGTGGTTTTTTTTCTTCTTTTTGGAAGTGTTATAGTCTGTGATTCACATTCAAAATTACAAAGTGAGTCAAGTTTTTCTTACTAATATATGTTTTAAAGATATTGATCTTGCCTTTAGGAGTAGTATGGATACAATAGGCATGACAGTATATGGCTTAAGAGATGAATTGTAATGAATTTCAGTTTCCTCTACAATATTTGGTCATTATCCTGGTTTGTAGTTCCCATATGTAACAATCCTGATCACTGTGTTTCAAAGTTAGATTGCTGTTCATTGTTACAGTCCTTGGTCTTAAAAAATATATATATGTTTTTATATGGAACAGTGTTTTAATCTCTAATTATAGTCAATTCTATTGATGTAGAAAAGCTCTACATTTAGGGCCTCAATCCCTTTGATCCATTTTATCATTTCCATCATTCCTTGCAAACCTTTTTTTCTTCTGAAAACCGAGGCTGTGACTGCACAAGATATCACAAGCCAAATTCATATTTCAGGTGATGGATGGGTCTGCAGACGTAAAGCTATGAACTGCAGACCATAGAATGGTTATGTTTTATTTTGAAAAGCAACTGTTGGATTATTTATCTACTTAGGTGGGGCAGGAGCTCGAAGTGCATAGCCATATTTAGCTCATGCAAAAACACTTCATATGAAACGAAATGTAAAGTTTTGAGCCATTCTTTCAATGTGGCCTCTACAGACTGTCAGGTGTAACTCTTCAGTCGGACAACACTAATTAGTCCAATGACAGGGCGATGTATATAGATAATATATGAACAACACTCCTGGAAAAAACTACATGTAATACAGTAGAGACCCGCTCAACCGACCTTCGCTTATCCGACACTGGTAGACTTAATTTGAACATTTGGTTACACTAAATTCTTGGACACCCGATGTGAAGGTGTGGGACAAGCACTGACGAGAATTAGAATGGTGAAGTAGAAGAACATGAAGATAATGGTTTCGCAGAACAAAAGGATAAAACTATGATGATTTTGCAGTACAAAAGGATAAAACGATGTCTCACGGTGAAGGATTGAGTATACCGTACATCGGTTATGGCATTGACGTACGTGGAGCAACAGCCGGAGACAAGCGCATTGGTGGTGTAGATTTTTCGTCGATGTCGAGATCTCGCAGCAAGAAAACATGACTCAGTAGGCAAGCAGACATTGTTGACAAGTTTCTTTTCTTAAGGCATTTGGTGCATTTTTGTTCAATACTGCTTGTACAATGAATTGATAATTCACTACCGGTAATACAGTATAGCCTACCCATGCTGAGCAGCCAGATGAAGTGAACAAAGAAAAGGAGGATATTTACGAGCCTACAGTCCCTTTCTACAAGGAAAAATACCACCTTCAAGAAATAGAAGTTATTGGGTTATTAGTGGGGGCCCGGGGGACAATACCTTCACTTTTTGCTGCAACGTGTAGAAAATTTCGTATCTCAAATGCCACCATTAATACCATAGCAGTAACAGCCCGTAAAGGATCCATTAGTATTTTGAGAAATCACCTATATTCGTAAATTATGTTCATTTTAAGGCTGAATAGCTACCTTAATTATTTATTTTTAGTTGCGGTTTGCGCACTCTTCTGGTCTTTTATTCTAATTTATGTGTGTGTCATACATTTCATAGTTCATTAGTCGTATTTTATTAACCTTCTAATTTTTCTTCTTTCACCTCATTATGATTGTTAAGCTTTGTATATTAGCAGCCTTGTAAGTCGAGGAATCATAACAAATAAAATAAATGTGAGTGTTTCATGATAAAGCAGCAGAAGACAAATATTGCCCCTTTTATCAAGAGTTTGTATCTGTCCTACTTTCAAATAAACTTAGGGGATCAAGACAAACATTTTGTTCCTCATATCGCAACTAAAACTTGTGTAGATAATTAACAATGGAACAGTGGAGTTTGCTCATCTCTTCCCTTTGGCAATCTAATGGTTTATTCTGATCAACGAAATAAATAGTATGACATTTTTTTCTCTTTAAAAGATTTGGGAACAATAAGAAGAACAAGTCGGCCATTATACTCCCAAACCTGCGTTCATCAACACGGCCTGTGCCACATGGACCAGATAATCATATTCAAACAACTCATAAGGCATTGCCAAAGAGTAGGCTAGTAGCAGTACCTCATGCACTTATAGTTCACATCTATATTTTCCCCCAAACTTAGATGATGACAAGCCATGTCCTTTCAGTCTAAACTAAATTAACTTAATGATTTGGTATGTCACTTGGGTGAGATTGAGACAAGACAATCGGAACAACCTTCTCCTGGTACAGACATCATAACGAAGATTTCAAAAAGCATTTTGTCAAGTCTAAGTGAACTAGTGTACTGTACTGTTCTGATATCTCTGTATTCGCTTCCCAGTTAATGTATGTGAGATTTTTGTAGTGAAATATTGCATCCTATGGTTCAGATTCCATGTAAAAATTGAGGTCCCATGTCTCATAATCGAGAGATTAACGGTCATGTAACCCTACAAGCTTCCTGCCTTGGTTGGTCGCCTAGGAACAGTATATGAGCAAATGTTTGGCTTCTTTTATCAACTCTAGCAAAAGAAGTCTAAAAGGTGTACTGCACATTCTTGCTTCAGTTTCAATAGCTCATTTAACATCCCTTAAGAAAACGTATGCAAATTTGTCTATTGTTCTGGAAAAAATTGAATATAATGAACACAAGTGATATGTGTGCAGTGACCTTAAGGTGTGTGGTATTTTATTGTGACAACTCAAGGAGGGTATGCCAAAGTTTTGTGCATCCTATGTGAGTGGGACTCGAAAGCCAGAGAAATTGCAACTTGGCCGAAAAGAAAAACAATTAGTGCCAAGGACAAAAATATGTTATAAATCTTCCGCTAATTGACTCACATATTTTTGTTGCCCCATTCATGTATAAAATTAGGAATAATGAAGCAATTTGTCAAAGCTTTGGTCAAAAGTGGTCCCTTCTTCCAATGCCTTATTGAGAAATTTCCAATACTGTCCGAATCAAAAGTTAGACAGATTTGCCAGCTCATGAAGGATATAAATTAAGGATGTTATCAACAAGTTTCAGGGTAATGTTAAAGACGATCAATATGAGCATGTTGTGAATATCATGCTCAAAACTTCAAGATACATGTAATATGAACTTCAAGTTACATTTTCTTCTTTCTCATGTACAATATTTCCTGGAAAACCACAAAGTGAATGATTCCATCAAGACATTAAAAAAATGGAAACAAAGTTTGATGGTCAATGGGACATCTCCTTCAACCCTCATCAGGACCACAAATGCAAGTCAACTTAGCATTCGTTTTCAACAAAGCGGTGGAGAAAATAATTTTCCTAAGGCATATTTGAAGTTTCATAACTAAAACGAAACTTGAAATTTCATTTACTAAGGCAAGACTCTAAATTGGCTTATATCATGACCATTTTCACAACTAATGTTTAACTGTGGTAACTATGCAGTTGAGATTTAATCATGTGTTGTTGGCATGGTTTCACGCATTTTCACTATACTAAAACATTAGAAATTATTACATAAATATTTGTGTCTTTGTTTGTGTTTTTCATGGCAAGAGAACTTTGATATAATAATAATAATAAAACGTTATGGGTTTTACATCCCTTGTAACTACTGAGGCTTTGAGAGATGCCAGGTGCCGGAATTTTGACCCAAAGGGAATGTTTAATGTATTATTAAATCTACTGACATGGCTCCTTTGCATTTACGCACCCTCAAATAACAACTGACTAAGCTGGGATTCGATCCTGCAACCTTGGGTACAGTAGGCGAGAATATTACCGCTGTGCCACACAGCCAGTCAAGAAAACTTTACATGATAAGATAAAATGGTAAGTAAATTTGAATTCAGCACACCAAAATTAGGCTTAGATACCCTATGAATCCTGTTCCACAGGAAAGAGAAATGTTGTCCCAAGTAATTGGTCTGTGTGAGAGTTACCTGCAAGTGCTGGCCAACAGGCAATGGTTATGGCCGCAGTGGTCAAATGAAGGTACACAAACTCGTAGACCCAGCTCAATGGACAACTGTGAACGAGGGTTGCCATTATTATTTAGAAGGCCTAAATCCACATTCGCATAACAGTAGCGTGAATTCAAACAACAATGGCACCCCATGTTACACAACAAACTGTTGAGAATTATCCGCGTGTAGGTGGCGTTTGAGCCTGCATTCCTGCAGGTGTTCTATTGACCCCACAACATCAACGTGGAGGGTGGGTGTGGTGTCAAGAAAGATGAGTATGGGTCGATGAGTGACACGGTGTTGTCTTTAGTGATGAATTGTGCTTCTGTTTTGCCCACAGTGATAACCCCAATTGTGCGCAACGATGTGCCGGGGAGAGGGAGTGCCAAGACCTGATTGTTGAGAAGCACACAGAGTCTTGGGAGCTATTGGCTTTACTGTGAAATTACAATTAGTGATTGTTGAGGGCAATATAAGTGCTCACCAGTCTATTGACAGAGCACTCAATCTAGTGGTCTTCCCTACGATGCGAACATTGCAAATGGGATTTCTCAGCAGGACAATGCCAATGTTCACACTCCATGCATTTCCAGGGAAGCTCACCATGATACTACAATCTTACAATGACTCTCTAGATTCCTGGACCTCAGCTCTATGGAACATGTGTGGGACACGATTGGTTGATAACTGACCCACAACTCTGGAACAACTGACAAGTGCAGCAAGTATGGACCACAATTACTCAGGGTGTGGTCCATGCCTCAGGGAAATCAGCACTGTAATGCAGTTTGTTGTGGGCACATCCTGTATTGATTTTTGTCCACATTTGAGGTCTGAGGGATCTGAAAGTGATATTGTCATATCACAGCTAAACGCTCATACTGCATCATCCTTCAAGGTGTTTTAAGTTCCATTTTCATGAGTGTATTTATGCTTAATATTTACGTGTTTTACAGCAATAATCAATTGAATTCTTGGGCGCCCACAGCGGTGAGGGGGGGAGTCAAGGAGGGGCCGTGGCCAGCCCCCCCCCCCCCCCCCTACTCCTCCCCTGGAATCCCGAGAATATTTTGATTGTTAATCGACACACCAGTTTATTTCATGAATTGAAGTTGCTGGACTGATTTAGATGTAGGGATAATTCCACAGTTTTATTTAACTTTGTAGGTAATTTGGGATTAGTTGAAAATATCTCCAGTAATTTAGAAAATCAGCAAACTGAATTAACATTACCATTTTAATGAACTACTTGACTTTTATTTTTGTCGATACCTGGTGATACAACTACTTTTTACCTGTTAAGAAATGAACATTATGACGATGATTCACAAAGAAAAACGATGGACAAAATCTCTGAACTAAAAAACTATTCCTTCCATTCATGCTATAGCAGTTTCGGAGCAGCCAAATAATGAATATCAGGAAACAAGTAAGAAATGAAACGAAAATTGCGGGGTAGGGGCGGTACGTCTCATCATCACCTAGTGACGGGTAGGCACTGAAATGAAACATATTACTCCCTACCCCCTTGGAAAAATCCTGCGGCCGCCCATGATCGACTTATCCACTGCCAGTGGCTATGGGTGGTAAAGCACAAGACCATGAGGTCAGGCCAGACAGGAAAGACAAGTGGGTTCACATCCCTTCACTGGCTGTCCTTGAAATGGTTTTCGTGATTTTCCATTTTCATCTCAAGGAAAATGTTGGGATGATTCATTACAATAGTCAATGGTGGCTTCCTTCTATTTTTCCTTGCCCAGTTACATTCATTTCATCTCTCATTAACTTCTCTGATGAGGGTGGCATGAAGAAGGGTATTCAATTGTAAAACATCAGCCTCAAAGAAAAGTCATCATATGACCATGTAATAACAAGAACAATAGGGGACATAGAGTCAAATAGAGTATTGTAACCGTTTGTGAATGACAAAGACCATTAATATAAATAATATCAGCCGGACCTCAGGGCCATACCAGATTTTTTCGGATTAGAAACAACACTATCTTTCACTAAAAAATTTGCATTCATAATTTTATAAAAAAGACAACTAAATTATAACCAAAAGCCTTTTCTAAGTCTAAAAATGCCATGAACGTTCTCTTATCTTTCCTTATACTACCTTCCAAAATCAGCCTAAGACTTAGTACAGCTTCCCTTGTTCCTACATTTCTCCGGAAACCCAACTGGTCTTCACCCAACACCGCTTCTATCTGGTTTTCCATCCTCTTGTCAATTATTCTAGACAGGATCTTTGAAGCATGAGTAATCAAACTGATTGTACGGTAATCTTCACATCTGTCAGCTCCCACTTTCTTCGGTATAGGGATGATAACATTCTTCTTGAAATCAGAGGCCAAATCCTACACACCAAGTGAAATAACCTGACCAGACCATCATCACCTATGCAGCGTAGCAACTCAATCGGTATATCATCTATGCCTGGTGCTTTGTTCCTGCTTAAGTCTTCCAATGCTCTGTCAAATGCTGATCTCAATATTAAATCTCCTTTCGCATCCTCATCAATTTCCTCTTCCCTTTCCATTACATGAATCTCAATCTCCTTTCTCTTATACAAACACTCTATGTAAGTTTTCCATATATCAACCTTTTCTTCCCTGTCTGTTAGAGGCTTTCCATTTGTGTCCTTAATATTACAGCACTTAGTCTTCTTTCTCCAAAAGTATTCTTAATCGTTCGGTAAGCTGTGTCTACTTTTCCTTATTTCAGACAATTTTTTATACCTGCACATTTCTCTTTCAACCATTCATCTTACGCTTCCTTGCACTTCTTGTTAACTTCATTTCTCAGACGTCTGTATTCTGCTTTCCCCTTTTCATCTCTTACATTCTTGTGTTTCCGCCTTTCATCCATGAATTCTAATATATCCTGAGTGATCCTAGCTGTTCTTTCTTTCCTACAAATGTTTACTCTGCAAATTTTGTTATTTCATTCTTCAAAAGTGCCCATTCCTCAGCAATTGAAGTTTTTTCAGGGTTTTTCATTAGTCCTTCCTTCATACACTTATTGAATCTTTTGTTTACATCCTTCTCTTTCAGTCTGTCTATTGCCCATCTTTTTGGCTTTTGACTTTTCTGATGATGATAATTGTTGTTTTAAGGGGCCTAACATCGAGGTTATTGGCCCCTAATGAAATGAAAATGGCGAGAAATGAAAGGATGTAGATAAAAACAACTCACTGCCATGGATGAAACGAAAATGGTATTTATAAAACAGACAGTGAGCCCCAAAAATTATGCCTTATTTGAATAATAAATAATAAAAGGCGGATGGTAAAACAAATAAGGCATAGTGAGCAATAAAATAGATGAACACAATAAAAAACATAAAATAGATTGAACCTGAATTAAAAGTCGTAACTACACATTAAAACTTAAAAAAGTAACCACTCTCCCTCATATACCGGATGACGAGGTCAGCTGACGGCCCGTCATCACGGAGAATAAGGGAGGGGGTATTAGGCAGTTTAAGAGTCCTTCGCAGATCGGCCAGATCCACACACTCCAAGAGAAGGTGTGCCACGGTTAGGTGGGCGCCGCAAGGACACACAGGGGGTTCTTCTCTCTTTAGCAAGTGGGAGTGCGTAGCAATCGCATGGCCGATCCGGAGTCGACAGAGTACCACAGCTTCCTTCCGGAGAGATCGGAAGGAAGATTTCCACACCTTCGTTGTCTCCTTGATGCCTCTCAGTTTGTTGGGTGGAGGCGTGGCACGCCATGCTTCCTCCCAATGCGACAGGATCCAATGCCGCAACTGAGAGCGCACATCACTAGCAGGCACCTTATACGGTAGCGAGGGCAGTGCGACTGCCTCTCTCGCCGCCTGATCAGGAAGCTCGTTTCCCGCAATACCCATGTGGCTAGGAAGCCACACAAAGGTTACCCCGGTTCCAGCGTTACGCGAACTGACGAGCAGGTCGTGCGCACGCTGGACCAATGGGTGCTTCGGAAAACACACATCGATCGCTTGCAGCGCACTCAGAGAGTCAGTACACACAAGAAAGTGCTGGTGATCGTCGGATAACGTGTACCGCAGAGCCTCTAAGATGGCATAGAGCTCCGCTGTGTACACGCCACAGGCCTCGGGAAGTGAAAAGAGAAACCGACGATCCTCAACCACAAATGCGCAGCCTACTTTCTCGTTTACCCTCGAACCGTCCGTGAATAGAAGCCCTGATCCCGGATACCGACTCACCATGGACTGGAATAGCCTCCGATGGACGGAGGAGTCCGTGTCCGACTTGGGGCCGGTGTGCAGATCCAGGATGATATCAGGGCGGGAGACCATCCATGGAGGGGCCCTGCTAGGTACTCGGACGATACAGGAGACAGAAGGAAATCGGAACTGACGGTATAAGTCATCCAAACGAATCCCCGCCGGCCGAGTGGCTCGGGCGAGTGCATTACACAGCCGGCGATTCGGATTGGAAAACAAACATGGATAGCTTGGATGAAGTGGCATCTGTCGAATAGTGGCAGCATAGGTCAGCAGTATTTGTTGGCGCCTCAGGTGTAAAGGAGGTACGCCAGCCTCGGCGAGCAAGCTGACGACCGGGCTCGTCCGAAAGGCATCCTTCGACAGGCTCACACTGCCGTGGTGGACACTGTCCAGTTTAACAAGCACTGACTTACGGGCCGAACCATATGCTACACTGCCATAATCTAATCTAGATAAAATCAGTGCCTTATAAAAGCGTAGGAGCACCGCGCGGTCCGCCCACCATGATGTGCCGCTAAGATACCGCAACATGTTGAGTTTCTTAGCACAGGCAGTTTTCAAACACCGCACGTGTGGCTCCCACGTCAATATCTGATCGAAAAGGAGCCCAAGGAACCGGTACGCAGCAACAACAGGCAAAGCTACATTGCCCAGATAAAGCTCAGGATCAGGATGGAGAGTGCGCTTTCGGCAGAAATGGACATCCGAGGACTTAGCGGTTGAGAATCGAAAGCCATGCTCTAGTGTCCAGCGTTCCACTCTCCGAATAGCTTGTTGTAGCTGTCGTTCAGCGACCGCCATATTTTGCGCACTATAATGTAGAGCGAAGTCGTCTACGTATAGCGACGGTACCACTGCTGGACCAGCAGCAGCGACTATACCGTTTATGGCAATCGCAAATAATGTTACGCTAAGCACCGATCCCTGTGGGACTCCGTTTTCCTGTATATGATATTGCGAATATGTCCCCCCTATTCGGACACGGAACAGGCGAAGGGACAGAAAATTCGCAATAAATACCGGCAAGTTACCTCGGAATTTCTATTGATGCAGGGTAGAGAGGATGCCGTAACGCCAAGTGGTGTCATAGGCCCTCTCGACTAGGTGCTGTCTCCGGAGAAAAGCGTCCTGTATGGCTCTCTCCAGGCGTACCAGATGGTCGTTGGTACACCGAGACGCCCTGAAACCACACTGGTAATCAGACAGGAGTCCCCGTTTCTCCAGGACCCACACCAGGCACCGATTGACCATCCTCTCAAAGAGCTTGCACAGACCGTTAGTGAGACAAATAGGTCTGTAACTCCTTGTCAAATTGGGAGCCTTATCGGGCTTCAGGATAGGTATAATGATATCTTCCTGCCATTGCGCTGGAAACACACCTTCCAACCAGATTCGGTTAAACACCCTGAGCAAATAACGAATGCTCTCATCGTTAAGGTGCTTAAGCATCTGGTTGTGAATATTATCCGGGCCGGGAGACGTGTCCGTGCAGAGCGCCAGCGCTCCGCGGAGTTCCCACTCCGTAAAGGGCACGTTGTACTCCTCCGAAACGCAGGAAGCAAAACTAAGCTGGAAACGTTCCGCTTCGAACTTCAGGGCCACGAAGGCAGGGTCATATTTATCGGAACCGGATATATCCGCAAAATACGAGGCGAGATGGTTTGCAACGCGATAACGATCAGTAACCAATTCATTATCAATGGAAATTCCCGGTTCAGTAGAAGATGTCTGAATTCCCGAAATGCGTCGTAGTTTAGTCCACACTTGAGAGGAGGGGGTATGTGCCGTAATAGAAGACACATACCGTTCCCAGGATTGTTTCTTACTCTGGTGAATAAGAATCCGTGCCTTGGCACGAAATTTCTTAAACGCCACCAAATTGGCCATGGTTGGACGCCGACGGTAGTGCTTATGAGCTCGACGACGGTCTCTTATTGCCGCTGCAATATCCTCTGTTCACCAAGGGACGAGTTTGCGACGAGGAGTCCCAGAAAAGGATGGAATGGACTCTCCGGCGGCAGCAAGAAGCACATCGGTGATGTGCTGTACTTCGTCATCGACGCTCCAGCAACCAAGATCAACGAACACAGCTCGTTCTTGAAACGAGGGCCAATTTGCCCGCTTAAGCACCCAACGACTGGGGAACTCCACGGGCGTCTGGTTCAGATGGGTAAGAACGATCGGGAAATGGTCACTGTCACAGAGGTCGTCGTGTACATACCAACCAAATAGGGGGACCAGCGCACGGCTATACATACTCAAGTCAATGTGTGAGTACGTGCCGTGCGCTAAGCTAAAATGTGTAGCTTCCCCTGTATTTAATAGAGATAAATCCAACCCTTGAATTAAGCCCTCCACGTCCCTTCCTCTGGGGCAGGAAGATGGTGATCCCCATTGGGGGTGATGAGAGTTGAAATCACCCACGCGTAGGAAAGGGACTGGAAGTTGATCAACAAGATCAAAGACGTCATTAATATCAAGGGGCTGGTTCGGTGGAAGGTACTCTTTACAAACAGTTGTCATAGCAGGCAAGGACAAGCGAACTGCAATAGCTTCCAGAGGAGTGGCGAGTGGAAACTCCTCACTATAGCAGTCAGAGCGAACGAAGGTACAAACGCCCCCGGATGCCCGGGCGGTGTCTTGTCGCTCTTTAGAGTATATTCGGAAACCTCTCAGAACAGTCTCATGATCAGGTCTGAGGTTTGCTTACTGTAGGCAGACTATACTCGCTGCGTATTGGGCAATAAGCTGACGGAGCTCTGTCAAATGCCTGTCATAACTGTTACAATTCCACTGTAACAGTGCCATCGTGTGAACTTATAAACTAGGGAATAAGTTGGAGCAGCAAGCTACAACTTAGCCTCTGGAGGATCATCAGCCACTACGTCGACTATAATCTCCATGTCCTCAGGCGAGGTCATGGAGTGAATCGACTCGGTGGAAGATTTCCTAGACGCAGTTCGGCGGCTGGGGGATCTCCGTGGGGAGCGCGCAGATCTGGGGACCGAAACGTCCCCAGGCGCAGAAGCATCCGCAGGTGGTGGGGCGATCACGGGCCGTCACAGTAGGTGCTACCCAGCCAGGGCAAGGCCCGCCTAGCTTGGAAGGCATTGCCCGGGGGTCCGATGTTTTACAATGCCGTATCGGCATGTACCCCTTGGCATATACTGGATTTTACAGCTCAGACATTCGGCTGTGCGGGGACCTTCGTAGTCAGGCGGATACTACTGCACGGGTACATGGCACACCCACCTGTCGGCGCGGCCAAGACCGGAACAGGCTTTCGAGCATAGTTTCAAGCGTAAGTGGCCCATCCCCTAACAGCACGCACATATAGAAATTTTGGTTGCCAGACCCTGAAAGCAGTAACGGAAAGAAGTGCGATATAACCTAATGAGAGTTATACCGCACGGGTGTATGTCCTTTAGAGCTGACTGTCAAACCCTCGAAAGGGGACCGTTCCGAGAAGCCCTTTTAGTCGCCTTTTACGACGGGCAGGGATTACCATGGATGTATTCGCTTCCTCCCCCCCACTGGGGGTCCAATTCACAAAACAACGCGGAGTCCTTAAAGTATAGCCAAGGTCGCCACTTTTAGTCGCCTCTTACGACAGGCAGGGGATACCGTGGGTGTATTCTAAACCCCCCACCCACAGGGGGGTTTTGACTTTTCTTCAGTTTCTTCAACTTAAATCTGCATTTCATAACAACCAGATTGTGGTCAGAGTTTATGTCAGCACTGGGATATGTTTTACAATCCAAAATCTAGTTTAGAAATCTCTGCTTGATCATAATGAAGTCTATTTGATGTCTATTTGGTAACCCTGGTTTCCCTAGCTCTCAGTACCCTGCAACTTTGATGAATTGGTCTTACTATTTTATGAAATAAAAAAAAAACCAATAGTGCTGAGCAGACATAACATTATTTGAGTGCTGAGAGACACCTGTTAATACTATTTATATACTGGCGGAAAAGAATATCCCAACACCAAGAAGGGGTTGTGCTAGATTAACGAACGTTGGTAGTCATGTTTATCCATCTGAAAGATGACGTTGATTCAAATTTCCCGCAAATCACATTAGCGTGGCTCTAGTAGTGGCCCCGTGACGTTGTACATCAGGTTTGCTTTAAATACGGGCTATATTGTGCGAAAGCGTTACTTACCTGTGAGATTGGATGGAGTGACTGTGAGTTGGTCAGGAATGCCTTTACGACGACAAAGAGGCCAGGTAGCAGCAGTTGGCACCACAGTGATGCAACAAACTGTTCTAAATCGGTTACTTGAAGGACAGCTCCGAGCCAGATGCCCTGCGGCGTGCATTCCAATTACCACAAACCACCGCAGTCTGTGACTTCAGTGGGGACATGAGAGAGCTCATTGGAGGATGGAATGTAGGTCCGTTGTGTTTTCCGATGAAAGCCGATTCTGCCTTGGTGCCAGTGATGGCCGTGTGGTGAGCGCCTATATTCCACCTGTCTGCGGCGTCGACACACTGGCGTTCTGGTATGGGGAGGAATTTCCTATGACATCAAGGGCACTCTCATGGTTATCCCACGAACCCTGACTGCAGATGTGTATGCCCATCTGGTGATTCGACCTGTTGTGCTGCCATTCATGAACAGCATTCCCGGGGGTGTTTTCCAACAGGATAACGCATGCCCCCATTCCACTGTTGTAACTCAACTTGCTCTACAGAGTGTCTACATGCTGCCTTGGCCCGCTCGATCCACCGATCTATCCCCAATCGAGCACATATGGGACATCATTGGTCGACAATTCCAGCGTCATCCACAACCGGCATTAACCGTCCCTGTATTGACCAACCAAGTGCAACAGGCATGGAACTCCATCCCACAAGCTGACATCCGGCACCTGTACGACACAATGCATGCACGTTTGCATGCCTGCATTCAACAGTCTGGTGATTATACCAGTTATTAATGGACCAGCATGGTATATTTGCGATGGCTTTTCTCGCACAGACCTTAACCTGTTGTCTTCTACTTTTAATCAATTAAATATGGTACCTTGCCAAAGTATATTGCCGAAATTTCCGTATTCTACTTTCCTTATTTCATGGCGTTGGGACATTTTTTTCCACTATAGTATTAACAGGTGTCTCTAAGTACTCAATTGATACGAAAGTTAACACGTCTATTAATCACATTATCCACGTCTATTAATCACATTATCCATCATGGTTAGTGTTTTTGCTTCATATCAAGACATAACATATCGCAGAGCATAGTTCAATTTGTAGGTTCTCAGGGGTTTATGACATTTTGTAACATTTTCCAATATTATGATTTTCTCTCAAGAAATCACAAGACCTGCTAACACAACAAACCAGTGCTAGACTCACTCACTAATTTCATTCCCACAATGAAACCACACCCTTAACTACTTGAGAATGATCTTCCTTCTCTTTCCCTTAGCCAGTTTATATTTCTCACAACAGGAAGTTCAAGATAGCATACGGAAAACTTGCCTCCATGCTGCGACAGGCCCAGACTTAATCCCTGCTCAGATTCTCTACCACTGTGCAGACGTGCTGGCACCCTCATTGTATGCTGTCCATTCACACTGGGACACTGCCACAGGAGTGG